>JAUMHI010000051.1:13129195-13174357 GCA_032359435.1 Enteromius unitaeniatus
GGTCTCTCTGGCGAGTTCCCATATGTAACGTCTCCGTTCCCTCCTTCAGGGAACGTGGATTACGTTCGTAACCTAGACGTTTTTTATTTTATTTTTTTTTTCAAGTTCAGAAAGATGAATGTGTCCACTTTATTCTCTTATTTTTCCTTTCCAAATATAAAAGTATTAGTCTGAATCATTCGGATTGTAATGCGTACCGAACTGAAAGCCTTGTACCGAAAGGTTCAACATGATGTGATTAGTGGTGGGCCGTTATCGGCGTTAACGTGCTGCGTTAATGCGAGACTCTCATCACGTGATAAAAAAAAAAATAAAGTTTCAAGTTTCATCTTGATAGTTTACAGAATGTATACAGAGCCGAATTGCAAATCGGACGGGACTAGTTTTCTAAACTACTGTACGTGAGAGATTCGATTCCTATCACCTGTGGGTGATCTTCATGTACCCTTCCAGACGGGACTAACACCTCCGTGTTAATTACAGAGGTGAGAGGGTGTAACCGAATGCAGAAATGGCCAAAACACACAAGAAACGCGTTGTGAAAAATAAATACCAAAGACATCGAATCCAGACTCTAGAATTATTTACATGTAAATACTTTCAAAATATATACGTTTACTGTACGTTTATGTTTTAATATAAAAATAATAAATAAACACAGCATAAACACATGTATTATGTAAAGAAAAACTTTTATTTCGGATGCGATTAATTGCGATTGACATATATGTCGATCGAGATTAATCACTTTAGAAATAAAAGTTATATATATATATATATGTACTTTGCTCAAATGTGGTGCTTAATTATAAAAAAAGAGTCTGTAGCAGTTGCAAGTTGAACGTAATGTTGTCAGAGACATCAGAAATCAGATTTCCCAGTGGGATTTGATCCTGTGGCTGATCCAGACCAGGTGTAGAGAGAGACAGCCCAGTCCAGCTATCAGAGTTCTCTTGTGATCAATCTTTCTTTTTCATTTATTCCTTGCTTTCATCATCAGTTCACCAGGAAATCCTGAAGGGTTTGTTCGATCTGCTGAGGGAGTGATTCTGTATGCCCAAATTCTTTTTGGTCCAGATGTGTAAAATATTGCATATGGGGGTGTCAATATTGCAGCGTTTCACACCGGTTTTGTGCCTGATCCAGAGGGATCTGCTCTGCAGTGCTGCAGATTTCTACAACATCTCATTAAAGGAGAGCAGAACAGCATATACAGTTGTGTGTGTGTGTTCACAGAAGTGTGTGTCTACGTGTATCTTTATCTGCTGACAGCTGTGTGTCCATCTGAAGGAGGAACTCTATAATGAACAGTTAAGGCAGCTACCTTCTAGTTGACCAGCACTGGAAGACACTTTCTGATGGACATGCACTCATTGACCTCAATTTCACTTTTTTCCATAGATTTCCTCTAGGTGCTTAAAGAAGTACTTGTAGCTGGTAATAATGGGTCTGGGTGGTCTTGTGAAAACCAAGTAGTTCACTGGATTTGACTGCATTTTTTTGTATTTGTGTGTGTTCTGGTTTTGGTGCATTTTTAAAGTGCTCTTTTTTATCAATTTGCGTGTTTTAAATCGTCCTGTGAGAAGTTTAATATTTTAATTGATATTGTTTACAGCCATAAAAGCACACATGGAAATAAACTTCAATATTGTTGGATTTCATATCACTTGCTGTTATATATATCACATTATTGTATATAATTGTAGGTTTGTGAGTCTTTCAGCCATTTTCATGTGTATTTTTATTTTTTTTATTTTTTATTTTTTGATTAAATAAAGAAGACAAGATTAGTGTTGAAAATAAATGCTATTCTTTAATATTAATCTAATGTATCAAAAAATCCCCAAAGAGATGTTTCCATATCAATGTTAAACACCTGTTTTCAAATAATAATTAGAAATATTTTCTTGAGCAGAAAATCAGCACATTAGAATGATTTCTGAAAGATCAATATACACTGGGATCATGATGCTGAAAACATTTATTTTAAAATGTCATATTATTTCACACTTATTCTATTTGTGCTGTATTTTGATCAAATAAATGAAGCCTTGGTGAGCAGAAGAGACTTTTTTCAAAAACATTAAAAAGAAAACCCAACCAGCTCCAAGCGTTTGAACGGTAGTGTGTATGTTTTAGCATTATAAATTCTTTGCATAATTTGCTAAATAAATAAATAATTTTACTTCGCACATATTCTATTTTTTACTGTATCGTACACCAAATAAATGCAGTGTTGGTGAGCAGAAGGCATTACCATATTTTATTTACATAATTTTCTTTCATAAATTTCCTTAATTTGCATAATTTATTTAGTGAATTGGGTTCAGCGCAGCAGCATGTGTGAAAATAAATGGCTTCATTATTCATTTGGTTTGAGGCAATTAGATATTTTTAGGCTAGTCCACAGGTATAGCTTTAATTGGGGAGCTGAAGTAAAAATGTAAAGAATGACCTCTAACATTGAAAGTAAACCTCTCTCATGCTATTTGGTAATGAAGATGTTTTTTCATGTTACTTGTTTGTTTTTTTCTCAATTTTTGGTATATCGCACCATAGTCCGATTTATATTTCTATAACTACTCCTATATCACTGGCTAGTCATGTTACATCTACAGTACTAAGTACCCAAGACCAGATTAAGTTAAACAAAATTTTATGCAAATATTAGTCTTGGTACTAAGTATGACAATTTCCTAGGAAAGCCCAGGAATTATGCAGGGATACATTAGTTTGGATTAAAAGCAAATACGTGAAGCTTTTACAGTAGAAGCTACCCTGTGGAGCTACTGTAGTTTAAAAGTTTGATTATAAAACTCAGTTCCTTATGTTCTTGTCACATTGCGTTCGGTGAGTACCAACAGTGAGGCATATGAACGTGTTGTTTTCTCTGCGTGTCACCTAGAGTGATTGACACATGCAGTGTTCAGCTGGAGATAATGAGCTTTTTCACATGAGTGTCGTCGCCTGCTGGAACACCTCTAGTTCAAATGAGATGCTCATCAGCCTCCAGAGCCCCAGATGTAAACCAGAAAGAGTGAAGACAGGAGTCCAATCCCTGCCTCAAGAAGCATTTTGTATTTTGTTGTGCATCCTTTCTTTTGGTATAGCGAGCCCCCTTTGGTTTGGATGGCAGCGTAGCGGGTACCAGGGCATCAGGTAGCGTTCACGGGTGTTGATGCCACGAGCTGGAATCTCGTCAGCAGCAGGAAGGGATTAGAGAATTCTTCCTGCCATCAAAGTGTCGCCTGCAGTTACTGGGAAGAAAGGCTTGGGATTTAATGGGAATGAGAAAACATTCCTCACCTAACATACACCGGCAGGCCTGATAGAAGGCAAAGTAGTGTTTATGAAGAATATTTGATTGGGAAACATTGGTAATGTGAAATTATTTCTTCAAATGAGATCAACCAAGAAGATAAATGCAGATCTTTAAGCTAGATGTATTTTTCCGTAGATCTAACATTTTCCTGAGCCGAATGTCCCTGAGGTGATCACTGAACAATCATATCAGATGAATATGTTTAAGATTTAATGATGTGTGTGAGTGTAGGGAAAGTTCAGATTTACATTTATTTTTATTTTTTTATGATAGAAAAGCCTTGATGTTGGCGAAAGGGTTCTAAATGGCTGCATATGAAGTACATTACAAAAAATAAAAAAGTTCCAGGATTGCTGTTTTTGTTTGAATGGATTAAAAATTTGGCCAAATCCTGATAATGATAATAATAATAAAAATAATAATGGAAATAAAAAATATTGACAAAATCACCTTTAAAGTTGTCCAAATAAAGTTCTTAGTGATGCATATCACTAATCAAAAATTACATTTTGAAATATTTACAGTAGGAAATTTACAAAATATCTTCATGGAACATGATCTTTACCCAATATCCTAGTGAGTTTTGGCATAAAAGTAATTTTGACCCATACAATGTATTTCTGGCTTTTGCTACAAATATATCCCAGCGACTTAATACTGGTTTTGTGGTCCAGGATCACATTTATTAATCTTGCAGCCCTAGTTGTTAGCACATTCCATTGTACTGGGTGCTTGGTAATTTTTTTTTAAATATTTGCAAGAAGAAATATAGGATTGGAAGGACATGAGTGTGAATGGTTTGTAAACACAATTAATGCATCACTTCAATTCTGATCCATTTTCTGCTTACTAGTTGTGTTTATGCTATAAACAACTCTAAATTAGACATGATTAGCGGTTATCTTTCGTCTGGTGTTGTGTGAGAATTAAAGAGCAGAGCCACGAACCTGCACTTGACCTGTCAGCGCTGTGCCCAAAGAGCGCTTGTATTTACTGCTGCGTTTCTGGACACTTCCTGTAATGCCGCTCCAGTCTTTGTCTTTTTTATAGCTCAGTGGACTCATCTGGGCAGTGGAGACATAAAATACAGCTTTTATGTGGAGCGTTTCACTCTAGGAAGATGTTCACAGGAGACGCCAGACTTTCATGTGTGATATTAAACTTTTAAACTGCGCGGCGTGTAATATTTCAAGAGGATGTCCGAAGCTTGACAGATAAATGCAGTGTAAATCGGCTTAAGATGAACCATGTGCAGCGCTGCACGGTAAAGCACATTTATCTGTGTATGTTCTTGCCTTTCTCCTTTCTCTCAACCCCCAAATACACTCAAGCATACATCATCAGCTGCCCACCTCCTCCTCTTCCCGTTTGTGTGCCTTTACAGTTTCCAGCAAAGCTGAGTGAGCACAACAGCAAGAAAACAAAGTGCCTTCTTTCATTCTCTCAGTTTTCACCTCTGTCTTTGCTGAATCAAAAAGGCCTCATCACAATAAAGTTTCTAGGAAAACTAGAAAAGGAGGAATGACTAGATGTTTATATTTTCTGAAGAAAATGCGAATGATGAGTAGTTGCAAAGCTGCACGTTTTACTTTTTCAATTTGTTGAATGTAAATATAAAAATGTTTAGAAATTGCTTGAGTTTCTCCAATAAGTACAAAGAAACACATTGAATTAAACTTGAAATGTTGCACTTTAATACTGAAATGATATTTTTCTCGCGAAACTTTGTCTTTTACAAATTAGAAGAATTAGTCATACATATTTTTGTAGGGTTTCTGCCTGTTTAAAAAAAAGTCTTCAATTTATAAAGTCATTGAATTAAATAAAAATATCTTCCTCTGTGTTTAAGCCATCTGAATGAACAGACTCACTAAAATGAAATAGATTTCTCATGAGGGAGGGGGGCTATTGAGGTTTGGTCTTGCTCAACTGTAGAGCTTAAAATAAATTATTAATGTATCATAAAAAATGCTTTGTTGCTAGTTTTTTCCCAGGGTTGTTTTGAGCAACTTGTTGGGGAATAAGAAATATGGTGTAGAAAAGGTTGCCCACCGACATTTTGAGCCCTAACCCTCAGTATGAGTGATAGTTGTAGTGATGCAAGAACCATTAATTAGATCTCAGCTGCGAGATCTTTCCTTTGTTTTCCTCTCATCACTTGCTGTTGGGTGGAAGATCGCAGTTATCTCCCACGGTGAAGCCCGAGTGCCAGTGTAAAGACAGGGAAGGCTATGTACCATGACTTTGGACAGTTTGAAGGGTATGGATGTGAAATGTGCTATTGGCTGCTCTATAATAAGATTGCTGAGATCTGTGGGGAGGAGAATTTACTGGAGCACAACTCCCCCTAGGGCATCTTCATAGAAATCTGCTTTTCCACCAGCTTTTGGAGCATCTCAGCCAAGCTGCTTGGTTCCTATTGTTAATGAGCCACTCTTTCACTCTCCTTCCCCCCAGCCTGAGCCACGATGCGCCAAAAGGGGCTAGAAAATCTCAAGCTGCAGCTGATGGCAGTCCAGGAGAGGCAGAACATGACAGATGAACACTCAGCCTTTCTCGCTCTGCAGGCATTAACATGGCCATTTCATCCAAACCTTTTCCAGCTGAGAACTTAACATGACCCGGTCCACAGACACCTTCTTTTTTAGTTTAAAAATAAACACATGGATACCTCTGTGTGCTTCAAAGACATCAGATTGGAGTAGTACATGATAAATGCTCTTCATTTGCAATTCCCAAATGTTTTTGGTACGCCAGTGAGCACAGAGTGACTCATGATTGGTTGACATGAATATTTACTGTATAACCAATCAGTGTTCAGACGGTTTTTAAAATAGAATGCTTGCATACCGTTTCCTGCATACGAGTTTAAATTACTAAAATTCTGCAAATATTCACTTGATAGTTATAGCATCACTGTAGTAGTAGTAGTAATAATGCATTTTTTTAAATGCCCCATTATAATACCTTTCATGCAGCTCTAAATGAATGAAAACATCCTGCCAAGTTTTAAAAGAACATGACACTCTTTTTAAATAGGCTCAAACAGTTGAGTTTTATTGTTTTTGAATCCACTTAGCCGATCTCCGGGTCTGACGGTAGCACTTTTAGCTGTAGCTTAGCATAGATCATTGAATCTTATTAGACCGTTAGCATCATGGTCAAAAATGACCAGGCACTTTAGCAGGTCCTGCTAAAGTTATATCAGCCTAGAAAATTGCAACTCAATACATGTTGTAAGACAGGTTATAAATAGGAAAAGTATCGAAACTCTTTGGTAATTTTTGAGCATGATGCTAATGATCTAATCATATTCAATGAGCTTTGCTAAGCTACAGCTAAAAGTGTTACCGCCAGACCTAGAGGTCGGCTGAATGGATACAAAAACAGTAAAACTCAACTGTTTAACTTTCGGGGGAAATTAGTAGTGGAGTGTTCCTTTAAATCTGAAAGTGCACTGTGTGTAAAGTTGTTGTCTCTCAAAAGAAAGAGTAGACTCAACGAGTCATCCTTAAAAGGAGTCCCAAGCCATTTTGTGAAACTTTATCATATTGCCCGCCCACTTGTTGGTCTTTTCGCATTCTGAATAATCTGAATAAAAATGCAAATTCATTCTTTGCCACTAGGTGCCACTTTTGGAGCGTTAAAAGCTCACAAACACCGCTTTAAATAAAAATGACTGGAGAGGTTTGGAAAAATGAATCACTGAACAAAGCTTTTAGGAGTCGTTGAACAAATAAGGTAAAAATAAATGCATATTATAAGAAAATGAAAGTGTTTTTGATCTTGCATGCATGTCAACCTGTTGTTTAGGACTCTCAAAACCAAAATATGAACCTTTCATAACCCATAATAGAGGCGTTTTAAATTTCACTTCATGACAAATAATAAGCAAATAATAAAATATTAATATTTAAATGTTTCTGCTATTTATTTATTTTAATAAAATCCTAAATTACATAATAATAATTAATAAAAAATGAAGGTGCATTTGAAAAACCAACTTGGCAGTTGTGGCAGATTGTTTCTGGTTCACAGCCTTCATACAGTATGTCTGGTCATGTTGAGTGCATTGCATTACGGGACACAGTAAATAAATAGTAGTGTTGTATAATGCACATTTAGAAAAATTAATCTAGGTATCCTGTGAATAGTTGTTCTGAACTGGCACACTGTTCTGCGAGCTAGCTTTTAATTTTATTACACTTTATTTTAAAACCTCTGTAAGTCACACATCATTCTCTTAATCTTAACTTCGAGGCAGTGAATGCCAGATCTCTATGATTTCACTACATATCAAAGGATTTCCACGACACCGCGAGGCCAGATGAGGATTTATCTGATCTTATCATTTCCTTTGAAGAACAACCTGATCATCATAACGCATCCCATATTAAATCTGTGGCCTGCAGAATTCACCTGCTTCCATAATAAACCAATTTAACTGGCCGGCATTTTAACCCATTTAATAAAAACATGCTTTTACTGAATAAAAGTCTCTTTGATGGTCTTAAAATATCACATGATATGAGGATGATAAGATGAGAAAATGAAATGTTCAACATGACCAGTTTAGATAATTAACAGTATTGTGATTTGAATTAATGTGATGAGTGTGTGTTTGAATGAGAATGGGATCTATGTTTTTAGATCTCATCTTTTCTTAAAATTATAGTGATAATAAACGACATAGAACCTATATAATTTAGCTTAATTCACACACCGAATTACTACTACAGACTGTCAAAGTAGTAATTTATGGGATTTATGGGAAGTCTATTGCTAAGTCTAAGATTTAGCACACATACCCCCAGTTTCACAGACAAGGCTTAAGCTAGTCCCAGACTAAATTGCATGTTTGAGCTGTTTCAGATGAAAATATCTTGCTCTGACATATCTTAAAGCATGCCAGTGTCATTGTTCTGCGTTAAGATGCACACCTGTAATATTTTCTTATAAGGCATTTTTGTAAAAGCTGCTTAAATATCTTCATTTAACTAATGCCTAGTCCTGGCTTAAGCTAAGCCTTGTTTGTGAAACCGGGCCTGAATGTTTTTGAAGTCTCAAGTGATCGTTTTTTTGTTGTTGTTTTTAAATAAAGGACATGGCATACTATAATATATGTATACAATTTTTAATATACTGTGCAGTTGACTAGATTTCTGCTAGACTTGCTAAAAAATGTTCAATATAAAATTAAACCAACTGCATAGAACACTCTGTTCCATTTTTACTGTGACAAATGAACCAGAAGCGATACGAACCATCTCCTTGACTATTATTTTATTTGAACTGCCAAAAGTGAAGACATTTTCCCCCAAGTGAATTAATGTGAAATAATTGTATTGAAATATTCACGCTCTGCAATATGTTAACATCCTATTTATATAACAGTATCCAGTGCACTCTGATCGTTGCCCAAAGCAAAGATATTTGATAATTTGCCTCACATTATCAGGATTATTCAAGCATATGGCTGAGGTGTAGAGTCATCTGCTTGTCATCTGCCTGTGTGGGCATTGTTTCTGCAATCAGAATGCATGCTGGGAATTAATTATCTTGGCCTTCATTTAGCTGCCTCCCTGTGTTAATGTAGAGAAGTTCAAAAGCGAATGGTGCTGAAGTACAGTAGCGGCACGGCGGGACACCCATTTTCTGCGTTTTATCGCTTGATGAGTGGAAAATGTGTGGTGATGGGAAACGCTGGGAGGCTGAGATGGTTCGGAATGGGGGGAAATTGAGGTTGTAACACAGATTAGCGCAGATTGCGTACATCCACAGATTCAACCTCAGTAAATTCAGAAACACGGCCTACTTCCTCTCCAGCTCTCGCTAATAGTCCATTTTCTCCCTTGTGTTATCGAGCTGATTTCCAAGTGGATGCTTAGCCGTTAAATCTGCGCCTGCCGTTTTCAGAGAATATAACAACGATTTTCTTGGTCTAGCCTCTGAACTCTGAATGGTCTGGATGAGAGCGCAGTGGATCAGTGGTATGAAATCCCTGACGTCTCTCTCTAAAACCCCCAATCTACCTCTGCAACCTGCTGCAAAGCCAACTAAAGAGCTTCAGTCCTAACTACTTGCTGGCATCGGGCCTTAACGCCTTCTCCTCTGTCTCTGTCTCTCTCTCCACAGTATTGCTGAGTGTGCTTCAGGCAAATGGCCAGACGGAGATGAAGAGGGTGGTCGGAGACAACGCCACGCTGCCATGCCACCATCAGCTGTGGCAAGCCGACATCTCCCTGCTGGACATCGAATGGATGCTGCATAAATCCAGCTCACGGCAAAAAGTGGTGAGTGCGTGATTGTGTGTGTGTGCGTCGGATCTTCCACCACTGCGACATTGTGATGCTGATGCTGGCCTTCGCTGCTCGCCACAGTCCCTGATCTGCAGTGCAGTGCTTTTTTGTTGCTGCTTGTCTTTCTGTAAACTGCACCATCAACTGGTGCTGCAATCAATAGTTTTCAGGGGTGAGTTTTTAATGTGCTTCGACGATTTTGGAGTCTTTTTCTTAAACCCTTTAGCGCCACCAACAGTTCAAACTTTAAGGTGCATAGTTTTAGTTTCGAAAGGTTTTGGTTTTTAAGATTTAATGTTTTTGAAAGAAGTGTCTTATGCTTATTATTATTATTTCTTGATCAAAAACACAGTCATGTTTTGAAATGTTATTGCAATTTTAAATATCTGATTGCATAAAAAATACATATATATATTCAAATGTATTTTAATCTTGTGATTCAATTGCTGTTTTTTTTCATATAAATCCCACTGATTAAACTTTTGATGAGTATTGCAACTTTTGATTATTTTTCACTGATTCTTTTTTCTAACTTGATTTTTTATGATTTCTTTATTTTAGTTTAAACTGTCACAATTTTGTTTCATTTTGAGAACATGCCAGTAAAAATATAAACAATTTTTTTTCTTTTTTTATTTAACAGATGTATCAGTAGTAAAGTTCTGGGAGATTTTTTTTTTTTTTTATTGTAAAACAAAAAAATAATATTTCTTTATTTAAAAATTATTATAAAATATAAAAAGAAAAGAAAAAAAATATATATATATAATAAATCTTTTTTAAAAAGTTGCTTAGTAATTGATGTTTTGTTAAAAATTTTATCAGTGAAAATTTGTTTGTAGAATATCTTTAGCATTTACAGAATGAAGTTGATTATCAGGGACACCGAAAGACAAATATAACCAAGTGAAGAAGGTCCTGATTCACGGTGACATCAGAGTTTAGCAGACTCTTACTGCAGGCTGTGACTCAACCCTCACTGGACTGGGCCCATAGCACAAAGAGTTTCATAAGCCTAATAAAAGCAGTATTTATTAAGACTCTATATTTTCCTCTTTCACCAGGTGATCACATACTTTGCCGGTCGGATCTACGACCCCAACGAGAGTGAAGAAGGGCGGCTGTCCCTGGCAGGAGACTATCTAAAAGGCGACGCTTCGCTCTTGATCAGCGACCTCTCGCTCACTGACTCCGGAGAATACATCTGCAAGGTCAAGAACGGCGGGAAGTACTACTGGAACACAGTCAAACTCATCGTACTCTGTGAGTCTTTGGCCCCGCAGCTTGGCTTTAATTAACTCCTCTTGTAGGCCTAGGGAATGATAAAGACATGACAGATGCTTATGTCATAGAGTAAGGTGTCCAAAAATAGCACCAGGATGTTGTCCCTGGGCGTAGTGTGCCAGTTGTGCCCCCTGATCTTGGCGTAAATGACATTCAGCGAATGCGTGACAATAAGAGTGACACATTACGTATGATAGCATAGAAAAAAGCAGTCATCACATGTAGAAATGTACATAATTTACAAGACACGCTATAGTCGAACTTCCAAAACACATAAATCAGTCTCAGTTACTCATTCAGCATGTATTATTGTGAGTATGTGTCCTGCGTAGAAGCATTATACGTCTGTATTCACCTCATTGTCTCTATCTATATTCCCTCATTCCGTCTTAACCGCTTCGCCAGCTGCATAAAGACATTTAAGAGCACCACAAATTTACACATGCATTTGTATAAATGGTCTGTGGCTTTCAAACGATACGTTCGATTCTGAGAGAGCAACCATTAGCATTTGTCTTGTTCAACACAAAGATAATGGCTTGGCAGAGAACGAAACTGCACCTTCCTCTGTGCGCCATAAGTGATCCTGACAGAGTTGGGAGATGGAGGGGACCTGCAGCACACTCAGCGTCTGTAATTGCATCCCCCCCTGCGAGTGCCGGGGCAAAATTGTCCTGGCTCAGCAGATAGAGGCTACAGGAGCAGATGCTGATGGCCGGGGTGGGCAGGAGCGGGGGGTCGAGGGCCAAATGGTGAACGGGTTGTTTTACAGATTCATGTTATAGAGCTCCCCGGCATCACACTGCTTTTTAAGAGGTTCATGATGGGAGGAAAAATTGATCTAAAGGGGGAACGATGCAAAAAGGGTAAAAGTGGACGTGTGAGTGCACAGACCTGGTTTTACATACTAGAAATGCTTGTTTCATTACAGTATTAATTTAAGATACACAGTACTGTTCAAACGTCTTAGGCCACTAGTATTTTCACCAACAAAAAAATGGTTTTAAGTCGGTTATTTCTATCTTTCGTGGTAGCGTTTCAGTTGGAAATATCAGTTTACATTCCCAAATATTATTTTTGTCATTAATTGTAATAATGCAGTGAGAATATTGTCTGACAACAGCCAGTGCTGCACACAGAGATCTGATCTGATCATTATCCAGTCTGTCTGGAATGACATGAAGTAACAGAACAAACTGAGACAGACTCAATCCCGAAGAAGATGAAGAAAAAAATTATTTCTTTTTAAAATAAATATTTTTTTATTATTATTTTTAAAAGCATCCATATTTTACAGCATTTTTACACAAGTGTCTTAAACATTGAACAGTACTGTAGCTTTGCAGGATTTCATATTTTCCAACAACCTTTTAGCCACAGAAATTTCAATTCTGAATTGCCACAATACATACGCCAGGGTTCACATATTGAACTTGTGTATTAGTGCCAATCAGTGGTAATTTCTCTTTGAAACTGCGGATAAACGTGCAGTTAAACAGTGTTGCAAAAAAATAAAAAATACCTAAAATACCTATACACTGATTCAAAATAACTCATACCATCATGTACTGTTTATCTTACCATTGTTTGTGTGATTTCTGTTTTGCAATGTAGTGAAGCCATCCAAGCCACGCTGTTGGATGGAGGGTCGTCTGCTGGAAGGAAGTGATGTCAGACTGAGCTGCAAGTCCACAGACGGTTCTGACCCAATCAGCTACAAATGGGAAAGAGTCTTAGACAAAGGAAAATATGCTGGCAAGCTGCCACCTCTGGCCCTCATAGGTGAGCAGTTTCTAATTTATGTCATGAACAGCAAATTTTTAAAATGACGGATGATCTTTTGACTGTAGCCTGTTGCCCATGTTTTTAAACACTAAAGTAACTCGCTCTGCTCTAATCACTTTAATACTGCTTTCCCATGAAGAAAAAAAAATGCAGTGTTAAGTTTATCTTCCAAGCATGCAGAGTAAATCATGTGGACGTCTCCTCTCTGGAGGAGCAGAAAATAGATGAAGACACTACAGGGCCAATTTAACACCGCAAGCATTCTCAAATTAAATTTACATCAATTCCATCAGCACTTTTTACCCCACATGCTTCACTACCTCCTCAATTAGCCCCTCTTATGAGATCGGCTTGGAGATGTGACGTATGTGTAATGTAATGTGCTCTCTACCCTTCATCAGGCTTTATGGAGAATTTTGCAGAACATGCTCTGTTCATTCAACTGTACGCTTTCAGTAGTTGTTTCACGTCAGAAATGAGGTTTTGATGAAATCAACACTAACCAAAAGGTTGTAGGTTCAGTGCTTGAAGCTTGAAGTGTGACGGTGTGTCCTAATCAGGCTCGATGTGATGAACTGACGAGGAATAAATCTTGTTCATGCCTTAACCAGCCATAAAAAGCAACATTTCGTTGAATGCTTGGTTTTTATTTAACACGTAACTTACAGTTTGATAATGCCGCTTGACATGAGCTTATTTGATACTTAATATAAGGCTACACTGCTGTTCCAAAGTTTGGGGTTTGTGAGATTTTATTAATATTGATTTATTTTTATTTGAAAGAAATAATTCTGTGTTTTTTATCTAAAGATCTGAAGAACCCTGAGATTGTGACACTGAAAAATCTGACGAGGGAGAGCTCGGGCGTTTACAAATGCACCGCCAGCAATGATGTCGGAGAAGAAAACTGCACTTTAGAGGTCAAAGTTCACTGTAAGTACTTGTGTGAATGGATGCTTTGAGAATGGCATGCTAGCGTAGCATACTGTGAGCACCTGCTATTTTTTTCTAAAAATAGTGCTCAGCATGAAGTGATAAATGCTTCAAACCGTAGTATGCTACATTGTTCGACACATTACCTCACTGCGCTGCATTTTTAATATAGCGTGTGCCATCCAGTTTTCCATTACCTCAGAAATAAATATGCAAATAGAATTTTTTATAGCTAATTTGTCAAAATTTTTTTACTTTTTGCAGTTTGATGAAGGAGATGCTACAGATTTTCTACTGTTTAATTTTTCAAGCTGTAATTCCTAGGTCAAATAGAGTGCGTTGCTTTGCACTCAGTATCCCCTGCATACAGAAAATTTGCATGCAATGCTGCATAACACGAAATATTATTTTGTACTTAATTTGAACTTAACCGTTGTGTTTTTCT
This sequence comes from Enteromius unitaeniatus, assembly GCA_032359435.1. Lineage (NCBI taxonomy): Eukaryota > Metazoa > Chordata > Actinopteri > Cypriniformes > Cyprinidae > Enteromius > Enteromius unitaeniatus. The sequence goes on from JAUMHI010000051.1 coordinate 13,143,264, forward strand.
GTTTGTTTGAGCACTTTGATACAGACTCGGATGAAAAGCTTTATGCAAATCAGAAATTCTCACTCCTAGTTTTTGTTTGCTTCTCGCTGACACTAAATTGAATTAAAGTCGATGCACTGTGTATTTTGTGAAGACAGCAGAGAGATCCTGAGCCGTTTCTTCTGTGCAGTGTGATCTTTCACTACTATTTAACATCCAAATAAAGAATTCATCCTTATCACAGTGCTCATTGATTTAATTCCTTCCTCCAAACCTTTCTCAAACAGCTCTGCTGCATAATTAAATATCAGATGATGGAATTAGAAGAAATAATTAATTATGTGGCGGAAAGAGAAATTTATTCATGCAAAAAATGTCGTATTATTAAAGGAAGGAACGCAGTGAGTGCGGTAGGTTGATTAATGCTGTGCTGTTTGCTGGAGTATTCTCATGGTGAGATACACTCCTTCAGGTATCTGCAATGCAGAGGGGGCTGCTTGCTTGCTACGGGCTGTTAGGTTATTCTGAGCATGGCAACTTTCTTTTGTGTTTTTTAGAATGGAGAGTGTTTTCCATAAATACAGTGTGATTCTGTTAAACAGTTTAACACAATTGAGCTTTACCTCTTTCTCTTTCTCTGTATATGTGTGGTTTGTGAATAGAATAGAATAGAATAGAATTTTTCAGAAGAATATTTGAGCGGTTATAAGTAGTTGCTTACTGGGGTAAGTCACCTTACGTATCTGTTGAATCTTGTTCCTTAGAATTGCTGGTGTCATTCCATTTAGAGGCTTTAATCAATTTATGTTGGCTTATAATTAATTAATTTTCCAGAACACATTTAGTTCTGGACCAATTCCAGACCAGCTCAATTATCTGTTATTGCCTGTACAGCTGCTTTACAGGTGAAATTCTGTTCTATTGCAAAATTCTTCATTTGTTTCATAAATGAAGAATTTTGCAGCATTAATACTACTATTTTCCTGTTTATTACTGTGAAGCTGCTATAAAACAATCTGTGTTGTATAAATCTATATATAGATATGTCGTCATATATAAATATACTGTATATGTATTTATGCATCATCGGAAATCTGAATAAATAAGCTTTCCATTGATGTATGGTTTTTAGGATAGGACAATATTTGGCCGAGATAAAAACATTTGAAAATCTGGAATCTGAGAGTGCAAAAAAGTCAAAATATTGAGAAAGTTGCCCAAATGAAGTTCTTAGAAATGCATATTACTAATCAAAAATTAAGTTTTAATATGTTTACATAGTAAATTTACAAAACGTCTTACTGGAACATGATCTTTATTTCATATTTTTGGAATAAAAGAAAAATCTATATTTTTGTCAAATACAATGTATTTTTGGCTATTGCTACAAATATACCCCAGCGACCTAAGACTGGTTTTGTGTTCTAGGGTCACATATATGTATATATATATTAAACAAACATTGTTATTTTGTTATAAAACAGGAAGAGTTTTGAAATTTCGGCTCTTTTGCAGATGTCCGGGGGATGGGTGTGGTGGCTGGCGCTGTGGTGGGCGTGTCCTTCGGCGTTCTCCTCATTATCCTTATCGTCTGGCTTGTTTTCCGCAAGAAAGAGAAGAAGAAATATGAGGAAGAGGAAGCACCCAATGAAATAAGGTAGTAAAGGAAAAAAAAGAAAAACACATATTTTAAAATGGCATATAGAACATACATGCAAATTACAGCCTGAGACCATTTATAATGCTTGTTACAGCGACAGCTCTATTTCTCTTTGTTGACTTGCATTCATGTCTAGGCTAATTTGCAGGTGTCAGGATGAATTATGTACGTTTGAAGGATGAGTGAGCATTAAAAATGCAGACAACAGCGAGATACACACATATACACTGCTTTAGCTGAGGTTAAGGAGATGCATAACAAGGCCCCAGTGTTGCAGAAGTCATTTTCCCTAAACTTGTTGGCAAGTAGCCTGAAGGGTTTTTTTGTAAGTTTTCTTTTTACATTTTACAGTATTTATCAAAACATTTTGTAAACTGCTATGCTCTAAACAAGTTTGTGAATGCAAGTTCTTTTAGCTATGCAAAGCTCTGAAGCTTTACAGCAGTTTATAAGATTTTCCACACACTCCTAAAAAATGCACTTAGATTGCATTAGAAAATGGATTTAGGTGTTAATGCAGTTCCAGCAGGTTGTTGAACTTTTAGCAAGTTTTTGAACCAGTAATGGCAAAAATATATTTTCAGATATATTTGTAAATACATTTCTAAATCTTGGCCAAAAATATATACATATTTCCTGCATTATATACAGTATAATTTCATTATACACTTTACTTACATTTCCTCATTCTTGTACATTTTTATATATTTTTATTAAATATCTGAAAAAAATATTTTATCCATTAGTTTATATTTATATTCACTGTACAGTCACAGTGTTTTACTAGGAACCTGTAGTTCTTTTATGTAAGTGAGGATAGCATACTAAAACAGTGACATATTACACACAAATATTCTTTATGCAGTGGAATATCAGTAAAATTGTTAATATTTGGGCCGAAAAATTACTTAGACACTTTGACCTGGCCAAGTTTGCTTTAGAGTTTTTCTTTAATTGCTAATGCAATCGTTTAACACCACGTACTCATACACCACATACGCATTGCTTGGTAATTGGTTGACTTGGTATTGGAATTATCTAATTGTGTACTTGAATTTAATAGCTGACAGCCGTTCAACAGCTGTAACTCTTTACATATTAGATATCTGACATTATCAAGATGAATTTGTTTCCGAGTTCTTGTCATATTTTATTAGCATTTTCCAAATAAGCAAATAAACTGTTATAATGCGAGAAATGTAAAAAATGTCTGAATAAATTTTGGTTTGACTGTATATTTAACAAAATAACTAAAATAAAAATTTGTATAATTTATTTAGCCTTATGTGGTTCAAAACTTTTTTCCTTGCTTTTATGTAACACAGAGAACATATTTTGAAGAATGGTAACAGTTTTGGTACCCTTTGACTTGATCATTCGTCAAAATACTTTCTTTTAAGACATGAAGGAAAGTAAATGGTGATGGAACTTCCATTTTTGGGTGGAAGATATTGATTTATTTAGCATATTGTACATTTTTGGCCATAAAAGGAATACCTTTGTAATTTGTCCGCTAACACAAATGCACATTGCATTCACAGCATTCTTGGAAAAGAATGTAATAACAGGAATTATTAATTTACGAGTCAACTGCTGTCCTGAAGGATGAACAAAATAGTTTATAGCTAGCTGTCTGAATAATAACACTTTCAATTTGGCACAGACATTTGAAGGCCCCTTGAGTATAGACGCTAAAGACTGCATGCCTTCAATGCACTGGCTGAGCCAAATAAAGAATCTCACTCTCTCTCTTTATGTTTTAGGGAAGATGCAGAGGCACCCAAAGCCAAACTGGTGAAGCCGAACTCTCTCTCCTCCTCTCGATCCGGTAGCTCTCGCTCCGGGGCCTCCTCCACTCAGTCTATGGTGCACAACAGCGCCCCCCGTGGGCCCAGGCCTCGACTGCCTGTGGTGGCTGCCCTTAAAGAAAGCGGTCAGCCTGAAAACTTCCCTCAGGTCCCACCGCCGTACAACCATGTGGTTCCCAAACCTCCAGAGCCCAGCAGTAGCCCCAAAGCCAGCCCGGCAAAGCTCAGCCCGGGGAACCTGGCGAGGATGGGCGCCACACCGGTGATGATTCCCGCCCAAACCAAGGCATTCCAGACTGTGTAGGAATACGAAACAACATAAACACAAACAGATAAACACACACACCTCACCGAGCATCAAGTCCCACATCTGGTATCAGGAACATTCCCAAAGGATTTCCCATTCCCTGCGAAAAACCCAAGTGGTCAGGCCTTTTGATTCAACAGCTAATAAATGCTTTTGTTGTTTTTATGTGCACACTGAAGTGGAAGAAGACCCCTTGTGGAGTGTAAAGGGCAAAAACAGAAAAAACGGAGCGTGGGGGGTTTGGTTTGTGGAGGGCTGTGCCTTGTGTTATGATGATGGTTTGAGCAAACAAAAGAGGCAGATATGAACAGAGATACAACTCTGCCTTTACCCAGACAGACAGCCTGTCTACCTGACCGCACACTTCCTGTCCTCGTGGGTTTGAACTGGCAGCTACGGAACTGGAGGAGAAACTCACAAAAGCAAACTCTTTCCGGCACCTGCTCGTCCGCCCCTACGAGGATTCACATCTGCCACTCATTTCCTCTGCCAATGGGCATTTACCAGGCGGCCCAGTGGGCATCACACCTCAACAGCCAATGGCAGGTCTCCTGCTGGGCACAGACGCTGCGATTGGCCCAGAATGAGGAAAAATCAACACACTACCACATAAACAGTGACAGTACATTTCTTTGTTCTTCAGTAGAGCTATAAATATTCCATATGAATAGACGTATTCCATATTTAAGAGGTATTTATAGGAAATCCATATATTTCAGGTCATTCGTAACATGTGTGCACATTCCCTTTAAATCATTCAGGATAATTCAAACAGTATCTTCAGTAATGAGGTTGATCGTCTCAGTGGGGAAACGGTTTGGCTCCGATTAGGTTCTTGGTCTTTGCGATTGAAAGCAGATGTCTGGTTGGCGCATTCCCATTGGATGCAATAGTGTTGAGGTTGGGTCAGGCTTATTCTGTGCGGATTTATATGGATCTAAAGTGTCTAAATGATTATGATGAAACCGAACAAGCAGGCCCACACACAATTATGCATGCGTGGAAAAATCAAGTTTTCAGAAGAATTTGAATTGGTTGTTTTTTTAACACAATTAACTAAATCGCTTCTATATTCATTTGGTATTTCCATTTTCTAAGACATGAACTTCGTGACTGTAGAACATTGTTTCACAGTTATCTGCTAATGTTCTCAAAATATTTTATGGATTTCGGAAACATTTGTTAGACTTTTTTTATTATATTATATAAATAGTTTACCTTCAAGAGTAATATTTGTAAAATTATGAAATTCCCTTAACATTCCAAAAATATTCAGAACAAATTCAGAGAATGTTGTTCAGAGAACATTCGGAAATAATGTTTTTACAACTTGGAACATCTGGAAAATGTTCTTAAAAAATTGTCGCGTTAACTGGGTTTCTGCTGCAATTATGACACCGCTTTTTGTTATAAAACTTTTTATTTGCTACTGGGAATGTTGATATATTAAATTTAATTATTTAACCACAATTTGTTGATCCGGTTCCAGAAAAACCAAAATGTTCTTAAATTAAAACAATAGTTATTTAGAGGGAGACAAGCCGTTTACAGTCCTGATTTTTTTAATAAGTGTGTTTTTAATATTTTAATTGCTGATTTAATTATTTTTTTCATAATTTCAATTTAATTAAAAATAATAATAATTCAGCCTGTGGCCATTTTGGAAGTTTGCTGAGGCCACTCTATATAACTCTTAATTTTTGTTAATATGTTTATTAAATATTATGCTTATTTTGCTAATGCTTTTAGCTGCCAATAAGAATGTAGTACTTTTTGCTCACTTTAATACATCGCATATTATTTTATTCAAAAAGAAAATGTCAAAAAAGAAAGCAAATTTTGTCTGGGCCTGTGAATGAGCTTTGAATGTGTTTGATATTATATACGTAGGTGACTATTTTGTTGTTTTCCTCATTTCAGCAATATCGTTTCAAGATTTTATTTTTTGCTGTTTTAGCAAAAACACATTATTGTAACTGCAGTAGGTTAGAAGCTTTAAATTCTTGAGTGCAGATTTTTATATACATAATCTTTTTTGTATTCTAATTATATTCGGGCTACTCTAATGCCATTGCAAATATATTTTCTCTACTCTTCAGTTGTTTTCCCTCTTAGATTCAATGTTTGATGAATCCAAATGCTTAAGAGAGGCATTCAGACCTAGCTGGAAAAATGTGCTTTTTGAGTCCACATTAGTGAACAGCATGGGACCACAACATGGATTTTTCCTCTCAAAGAAACATTCATGTTATTTACGTCTTCAGAAAAGAATTAGATGGATGAACAAGTTGTCAGAAAATATATTAATATAAGTGACAGGTTAATAACCGGATAACCAGGGAGTAAGCATCTCTGCATGGAGCAAGACTTAGATGTCAATGTTGGAAGTGGTAAAGGAACCAAAGTCTGACCTTATTTATCTAAATCCAATTCTTCACAACTCTCAAAGCCAATGCAAAAGAACACAGAATGTGCCCCCGGTTCCATTGATTTAGCTTCAACCCACAGCCCGGTCGATTCCCTGGCTTTGAAGTATCTTTCCGTGCACAGGGAAATTGAGAAAATGAAGTAATATTAGTCAGAGTACTTCCTCGCAACCCGCTGTTCCTGCTATACGGCTGAGTCTGCTGTTGATATGTGCTGAGACGCATGGTTCAGTTGAGTTTGTGTTCGGTCAGTCACAGCTGAACAGTTTGAATGCTGAGCTCTAATGTTAAACACCCTGCATACAATTGCTTGAGAGAATGTGCATCTAAACAATGGACCTGCATGACACCGATAGCTAGAGAAAGAAGAATATTTTGACTCAGTGCTAATATCAGTACATTATATAAAAAGAATCGCATTATATTTGGTTAAAATGTTACTAATGTAAATACTTTTTGTATTTATGCGTCGCCTATCATTATACCGTATAAACATAGAATGAACTCATTCTTTTCACCTCTACAGCTGTGCTTCTCTATACAGTAGTTTTGTCTGGTCAGTCTGGTGTTTTGACTGCATGAGTAAGGAAACCATGAGCCATTTCCCTCTGTTGCTCTTTTTTTTTTTTACATTACTGGCTTTTATTTGATAACAAATGACAAGAGAAATTGTACATACATCTTTTCTGCATTACAAATGTATATTTGTACAGTATCTTGATGATTTTCTTTGGGTTTGTAATAAAGCATTCAGTGGCAAGCCAATGAAAATGGTGTCATTTTCTGCTCATTGCACAGATGTTATAGGGGTTTCCATTCTCACAAAGAGTATAGCTGCCTTTTGACTTTGTCGAGCGATGAAAATCCAAATTTAAAACAAATTTAAACATCTGGGGGGGAAAAAAAGTAATAAATAATAATAAAATTAAATAAAAAAATAAGAATTAATCATAAAATTATATATATATATATATATTTGTGTGTGTGTGTGTTGCAAATATAATGTATTCTGAAGCAAAATTCTCGTCAGTTTTCTATCAGTGAGTCTATCTTTCATTGTAAATTCTTACATTTGATCTATAAATTTAATTACTATCAATATTAAATACTGTCAAACACAACTGTGTTAAAATAAACAAGACATTATAAAAGAAATAATTTTTACGCCAGTACAGCAGATGCCTTTTACCGAGTGAGTCATTGAGTCGTTCTTTCAAGCGATTCATTCAAACGATGAATGAAACTTTGACTCGAACGATTCGTTCACTGAATTATTCAGCAATGAAATGTGACGGTGACCTATTATTGAACTATTGAACTGTTTATACTATTAAACTCTCATAATGATGGAAACGTTGTGTAAGGTAGTCAATAACTAACTGTTTCCCCCTGCTCTCTCTCTCTCTCTAATATATAACTTATATCTTTGTTTCCCTGTGGCAGCCATCTATCTGAAGTGTTCCTGCTCGAAGTTGTCAGTTGAGTTGATTAGATCAAGTTTCTGTAGTATATTATGGGCTAAAGAAGAAGAAGAAGAAAGGAAGTTAATTATTCATTCCTTAATCCCTCCATTGTGGTGTAATTGTTCTCTCGGTCTCATTGTGATTCAGGCGTTTTTCATCAGTATGCAGTCTCAGTGACCCAAATCTCCTTCACACAAATATATTGTATTATTTTTCAATCGATCATGATATCGAAAACTCGTTTTCCATCTTCCTCCTCACTCGTAACAATAAGATGATGATTGAAAAGAGTTTTAGGATGCTTGATTATGGTTAATATTAATAGTATATTAATATATTTTAGTGCAATTGTGCCATCTACTGGCCACCGGGAGAATGTACCTGCACTTGAAGCTCAGTTATATATATATATAAAAAAACAGTAGGCATAAAATAGGGGGAATAAAAAACACATAAGCATGTGGAAAGGAACACATCTCTGTGTTTTCTCTGCTAAAACAATAACAACAATAGACACCATCACAAAATTTGCAGTGATTATAATGGGACTTGTATTGGTTTTAATGGCTATTGTAATGCATCCAATGCGGTTTTTTTACTGGTAATTGGTTGCCCTGTTAAAGCCACTAAATTATTATTATTTTTATTTGTTTTGGATTGTTAGCAGAGTTTCGGTGTTTTGTGGCTCTATACTAGTGTAGTCTACTAACAAATTAACCTTTAGAAGACAAAAACATTTCAGTCACTATCTTATAGGAACTGGCTCAAAATACTGACGACTCATCCTGAACTACAGGTATTTTTGACCACAAAATGTCCTGCTCCCCAAAACGGACTCATTTTGAAGTAGAACAGTTCAAAAGATTCAAACAAAGAACCGGTTCAGAAGAGTCGATTGTGATTTACGCGATCGAGTGGAATTTTTTTTAAATTATTAAATAAATAATTTTTAATGTTATGTTTAATTTAATTGATTATTATACTGTCAACTTGAGTATTATACTTGTACGTTTCAAGCATTAATTAATTAATTGTAAACATTTCTTTACTGAAAAAGAACACAAGTTAACTTGGGCTCAAAACATTTATTTGTACATTAATGATAATAATAATAATTTTCTTTAGAAAAACAGGATTTTCGATTCAGTGAATCAGACTCAAGAACCGCTAAACTTGTTATCTGAACCGGTTGAACTGATTCACTAAAAGGATCCGAATCACATGGACGATTTGCTCAGGAATCGGAAAACCCTTTGAACGCTGTGACTTATGGGCCAAAAATAATGAGTGCATGGGATAAAGTAATACATTTAGGATGATCGTGCTCATACCACACATAACTAGTTCAAAGACGCGCTGATCTGTCTAATTCGTAATGATTTTGCAGGATTACCCCAAGTGTCACTTCTCGAAATCACAAATCACTCGAATCAGTTCGCCAGTTTCCCAACCCCTGCAGTCCAGCCCATGTCCAGATCCGCAAACAGCACCTCCCGTCCTCGTTTCGTCCTGTGGCGAACTTTCCATCTCACGGGAGGTTAGATGCGCTTCACAAGAGCAGTCGAGGAAAATGGCTTGTACAGTCGGTGGTCAGATCATACCGCAGCTAAAAGTAGAGGAAGCGACGGAGGACAGCAGCCCGTCCAGGAGCATCTCCACCCGGCGGAGCAAAGCCTCCTTCTCCCCGTTCAGCTCGAGGAAACATCAGAGGTAAGACACACTGTCTCTATTTCAGTGCAGTGTTCCAGATAATCCAGTATCTAATGAGTTCTTTCGCATTAAGGCTGAAAGTACTGGAACAGACAAACGTCAGTCATTCATCTACCAAACTACAAAGTTTTGCCTAAACCCTTTAAACAAGCCATCCATTTCACCCATTCTCAATTTCTTTCCTTTTCAAGCATTGCATTACATTTCTAAAGCCTCAAAAAATGGAAATACAGAATAAAGAATAAAGCTCCCCTGTCATCTTTGAAGTCATTTCAATCTGTGCAGCTATATTAAATCTGCGGGGTGTCCAAACATTCTGTGCTTGCAGAAGAGCTGAAGCAATCTGCTGGAATTAGATTTCGAGCAATTACAGCAAATGCTCAAGAGGACTTCTAAAACCTAGTTAGCGGGATATTTCATTAAATGCCTTTAGTAGATCTGTAAATAAACATTGTGCTCAGCTCATATTTTTTCAGCCTTGTTTGGGATTGGCGATGACCTCTCAGTGGCTGTCCATGGGACACGTTTGGAGGTTTACAGCCATAGGGAACATAGCTATGTGCTGATCTCGATTCCAAGCACAGAGACAGGCAGCATGTAGGGATTGATTAACCATTGAGCCGGTGTATTTAGAGGACACTGCAGAGGGAATGAGAGCTGCAAAGTGTTCAGAGGCGGATTTGTCTGAAATCAGTACATCTGACCTTCACTGTGAGATCATGGGTTCGCATGATGGATGCTGTGGAGGCCTTCTGCCTCCGCTCCATACATTAGAATGTATCCTAGCAAAAATAATGACAATCAGACATTTTTAACAGTTATTTATGAAAGAAAAAACTTGTAATGCCTTTCGGTTTTTGCCACTATTCTTCAAACCACCATGTTTGCCCATTCATCAGGCAGTTTTTCATCATTCAAAATATAATTACATGTAGCATGATAGCTTGTACTTTTATATATTTTTTCAAAGTCCAGATCAGAATATGTTATATATCTGATGATAGAACATTATTTCACCTATATTTTCACATTGAAGTAGACACTTTGCATTTAATATGCAAACATATAAACACTGTTTTTTATATGCAAATGCCAATAAAATGATTCGATATTTAAATAATAATGAGGGTATATTGTAATGATTTTTCTTTTGACTGTTTGACACCATGTGAAAATAGTTTTTGCTCTATCAAGATTTAATTTAAATACAATTATTTTATTCATTGTGTATTTCATATGCATTCTTTGTGATAAATTATGATGGTTTTCCTTATATCCTGACAGTGTTTGGATTTATTATCAGAGCATGTAGAGTGGAAGTCAGATTGTGTAGTAGCACGTTTTTGGCCTTGTGCTATATATTGTGGCCTACAAATCTTATACACACTGTTGGCTCTGAAATACTGCAGTGAAAGAAGCAGCAGGAGCAGCGGAAATCAGCTCTTTTATCTTGACTACCCACTTTATATACTGAACATAACAGCACAGCAAACCAAATAATTGAAGTCATCATCAGTCAGACATTGCTAAATTAAATGATTCATTTACTGGGATGTAGCCTGTAGTTTTGCCCAGCTCATTTGTTCTGGTAACCTTCTCATTTAGAGTGAACTCAAGGACAGCATGCTTTGGTTAAAGCGTGACGTTATATTGGCTCCTGTAGACAACGTTTCTTTGGCTTCTCTCCAGAGAATCTCAAGGCTGATGAATCATGACAAGGCTTTTTAAAGGATGAATCTTGACTTGTGCAGATATTTCAGGCACTTGATCCGTCCATCTTGGTCTTGATGGGTAAGCATGTTGATAAAGTATGAGCTCAAAGATGTGTGGTGTATTAAAGAGAAGTGTATTTATATGGAAGGGATGTTTCCTGCTGAGAATAAAAAATGTTTGCAGCTGTTTTCCATGAGTTTTGTGTTGTGCTGAAAATCATTAATATAGTGTGGTGTTCCTGACCAAATGTGACATAAATGTCTTTTTTTGTGTGTGTGTTGTGTCAAATCTTGTCTTTTTATCAACTCTTTTTTTTCTCTCAGCACATTTGTTTTTGTATTTCTTTTTGGAAAAGATTCATCATAGGCCTCTCTGATCTGAGCCTACTCACCGCAATATTTTGAAAGAAATGAAAAGAAAACAAGTTGATGATAAAGGTTTGGTAATAATATAGCATAACAAGAAATTCTTAAGCATTTTTTTGGTAGGTTGGGAATACCACAAGTGTAACAAGATGTGAAGAAATCCCCCCAAAAGTACAAAAATGATCAAAAAGTTAGGAAGTTATTCCATGTATAATCAAATTATGTACTTCTTAGTCTAAAGTGATAACATTAATCCATAGACTTTTTGGGAAAAATAAAATGACCAAAACATATCTTTAATTGTGAAATTGGCGAAAAGAGCCTGCTAACCAAAATCTTTTTACAGAGTATTTTAAAACAAGACCAAACTGTAAAAGGATGCCATACATTGAAATCAAATCGTTAGGATCACTATTTCCCCTGGCCCATTCTAGCTTGCTTTACCCATTGCGCATTGCGGCCCATTACAGTTTTATGCACGTTATTGATTGTTAGTCCATTACCTCTATGAGACACCCAACACAGTCCTGCCCGAATTAGACATGGGTGACGACATATTCTGGCTGTGGTTTGGAGCGATATCATATTTTGCTGTTAGTGCATTAGACAGTAAAGAGATAATGAGTCTCGCTGCTTTAGTAGAAACATCAGACAAGAGTAGGAAAAGAATAGTGCTGCTTTTTCTAGAACTCTGTTCCTCTGTGTGTTTGTCATAATTTAGTGGGTTCCTTTTTGCAGATGACTGACTGATCTCTTTAAAGGAAAATATGATGAATATGAAATGAAGTCACTGTTTTGTTTTTAACAGCTGCTCAGACTCAAAAATGTGTCCTTGATGAGTTTTTGTGAGTCAGATTCCGCAGAGAGCCTTGAGAAGCCCACCGCTCCCAGGGACCTTCAGCATTCCAAATAACACAGATAATAACAGACAGATCAGCACCATGGACAGCAGTCTCACATTAGTCATGACTGCTTCACTGATCGACTAAGAGAGCTTGGTTATTTTGGTTTGGTTTTGAATTATATATGTAAGTATATATATATATATATATATATATATATATAAGCTTTCCATTTATGTATGGTTTGTTAGGATAGGAAAATATATGGCTGAGACATATATCCACAACCTGATGCAAAACCTTTAAGGTTGTTCAAATGAAGTTCTTAGTAATGCATATTGCTAATCACAAATTGTGTTTTCATATATTTGCAGTAGAACATATACAAAATATCTTCTTGAAACATGATCTTTACTTAATACCCTAACGATTTTACCCTAATGCCATTAAAAATGTGATAATTTTATAGTTCATAAATTGTTGGCTAATGCTACAAATATACCCATATTACTTATGTCTGATTTTGTGATCCAGGGTCACATATTCAGTACAGATTGGATGTTCTGAAAAAACAATGTCAGGATGTATAAAGAATAAAGTATATATATAGAGAGAGAGTTAAGTGTAGATTCAGTGTCTTTTAATGTTGTTTTAGGACACTGTTTTTGGACCCCACAGTTTTTTTATTATTATTAATGTGTCCATGTATAAATGCATGGATTTGGGATTTAGTGTTAAGTGTATGTCTACTTACATAAAATATAAAACTTTGTGCAAAAGGAGGAAATTCAGTTTCTTTATTTTTTTTTCTCTTTCTCTCTGTCTGTTTATGTGGAGATATATAAAAAACAACAACAACATATATATATATATATGTGTGTGTATATATATATGTATATGTATATATAAAAACAGTAAATTTCATTATAGGACACCAGAGGGCAGCACTTTTATATAGTTACTTGATACTTCTCTTGACTGCCACATCAAGATCTTTAAAGGTATGTTACGAGACAAGAATTCAATTTATTCTGTAATAATACAGAATTTTTTATTTACTTGATAAATATAACTATCTAAGTGTAAAGATAATTAAAAAGGGCCAGAGAAAAGAAATAATGTGTTACTTACTGCATGCATTTTCATCTTCATTTTCATGATGGTGAATCATGGAGATGGTGAGTCAGAAAGAACAAAACTGAACTAGGTCATTGTAATAATAAAAAACATGAGTTACATAAACAATGCAGAGTGGGTGTATGCCACATAAATATAATAAGTAAAAAGATGAGTGTATTTTTCAGGCAGAGCCTTTCTTCTGTCCAAAGGATGGTGTTGTTACTCATGATGTTGCGTAATTTCCCACACGTTGATGCAGTGTTATTTGAACGCAGCTGGAAAACCCAAATTTCAGTTATAATGGTCTTTGGTGTCTGTGGTAGCAAGATGCTTTTGTCCTCCTGCATAGCACAAAAAGTGATTATGTCTTCATAATGCGTCATCTTTAGAGAGCATTTATGAATAGGCTGCATAATTGTACTTGAGCTATTTAACAGAATCTTACAGAGAAAAAGTGGTATTTTTCAGTGACTGCTGTCAGTCTGATGTGTTACGCAAACTCACAACAATGTGGTGCAAACTATCAATTGCAGTGAAGCCCAGGCGAGTGTAAGCGGTGATGGTACGACCTCTATTGATTTAACCACTGTCATTGTGAACAGCCTTCGATGCAGAGAATGATGCTTCCCCTGAATCCACTTTTTCTGGTTTTTAAAAAATATATAAAACAATGTCATGTTTTTAACAATATCTCTTTTTTTAGGTTCACTGATGGTATCATTTCTAAGTTGGGCTGAAAGTGGTCACGCTGTTATGTGTCATTTTCCTTTTTTCAGCTCATGAATGTGCCACAGGCCCCAGAGGCAAATGCTGTTTTAGGAATTAAGCTTAACTCTGCCGGTGGCTGACTATGAATTTCACATTTCAATTTCACAGCATTTTAAGGTGGCAGAAGCTTTAGACACATCACCCCATGAGAGACACTGTGTAAGATTATACTGTCTGATCCAATCCTGTTTAAGACATCAAGTGAGTTCCTGTAGCTGCACGGAGCTGGTATACTTTTGACGTGGACCCATAGAAAACAAAATAATAATTACACTACTGTTTGAAATGTTGGGGTCAATAAGATTATACTTTTTAAAGGGGATTTTTACAAAAAATTACCTTTCATGTCACGCAGCTTTAAGTGAAAATGTTGAAATGTTATTTTTTAAACAAATCTCAAGCCGTTTCATGTTGTCCTCAAAATCAGTCAGTCATTAGCATATTGCCTGCCCACTTGTTGGTCTTTTTTCATGTTGAAAACGCTAATTCATTCTTTGCCACTAGGTGCCGCTTGTGGAGTGTTAAAAGGTAAAAAAAACAGCTTTAAATCAAATCACCGGAAAAATAAATCATTGAATCAATCGTTTGGGAGTCATTGAACAAATGAGGTAAAAAACGAAAGCGTTTTTTGACCTTGCATGCATCTCCCAAAATCTCAAAACCACAATATGACCTTTCATAACCCATAGTAGGAGCACTTGTAATTAAAGGGTTAGTTCAGCAAAAAATTAATATTCTGTCATTAATTAATCACCCTCATGTCGTTCCAAACCCCTAAGACCACCGTTCATCTTTGGAACACAAATTAAGATATTTTTGATGATATCAGAGAGCCATCTGACCCTCCATAGACAGCAATACAACTGAAATGATCCCAGATCCAGAAGTGTATGAAAAACATTGGTAAATCAATCCATGTGACATCAGTGGATCAACTTAACAGTTTTTTTTTTGCGCGAAGAAAGCTAAAACAACAAAATTTAACTGTATCATTCTAGTCTGGTCTGGTAGAGCCTCGGGAATGCAGACTTCAAGAGTTCACGCTTTCCTCATAAATGGTTTAGCAGTTTTGGCGTGCTGTCAGGGGAGCGAGCCCGGCAAACTCTGAACCATACTGGTATGAACCCTGGAGTGGGCAAGGGTTCGAAGTTCGGCTCGGTCCCAGACCGCTCCCCCGTGAGACGTGAACTGGAACGAAGGCGGAGGAGGGGGGATGCTTGAAGCGAAATGTGGATGGAATGAAATCTGGAGTTTATATAGTGGAAGGGAAATGGATCGACTGGATGAGGGTAAGTGAGAATGATTAGCTGATGAGCCGCCAGCCGTGCGGGATTGAAATGCATTGTTTGCAAAACATTCACTTCTACGTGCGTCATCTCCAGCTGTTTACGCCTAGGAAAGCGTACGCTTACGTTGTGATGCTCTCCAAAATGGTGGAAGACATAAGTCATAGAAGAAGAACAGTTGCGTTTTTTCTTTGTGCAAAAAAGTATTCTCCTAGCATCGCAAAACTGAAGCTGATCCACTGATGTCATATGGACTGTTTTACCAATGTTTTTACAGTGTTTCTGAATCTATGATCATTTCAGTTGTGTAACTGTCTATGCTTCACCCTCACTCACAGTGATTACGTGCACCTGTCACAGCCACCTGAATGAAGTGAAGACACTCATCAGCCACCATACATAAACTCACACCTCACAGCACTCTTGGTCCGAGCTCATTCATTCGAAGGTGGACAATCACTAATGCTTCCAGTTGCTGCACTTACCTCTGTCCTTACCCGTTTCCTTACAAAAGGCTCATTGAACTCCGGTGTGCTCTCTAAAGCTCCAGTGTGTCCTCTCCTCGTCTCCAATGTGGCAAGTGGTGTGTGGCTGTGATCGTCTGTCTGTGAATCCTACAAGAGACCAGAAGAGACTTTAGTTTGCTTATACTTCCCAGTACTGGATGAATTTATGTTTGATTACCTTTGTTCCGTTATAAATCCTGCCTAATAAACTTTGTTATACTTTTACTTACCTCCTGAGTCCTGTAACACTATGGAGGGGCAGATGGCTCTCTGATGTCATCGAAAATATCTTAATTTATGTTCCGAAGATGAACGATGGTCTTACGGGTTTGGAACAACATGAATTAATGACAGATTTGTGGGTGAAATAGCTCTTCAAGATTACTAAATATAAACTTAATTTACTTTTATTTAAAAAGTGCCTGTAAACAACATTTATAATGTTCCAAAGGATGTATATTTCAAATAAATGCTATTTGTTTGTAATTTGTACTAATATTTTTGTTAAAAAAGAAAAATAAGTAATTAGCAAAAACCAAAAACTAATAAATCACACATTTTTCTGTAACTGATCAAAATTGATCGTATTTTGCACCTTATTGTTCTAAATATTGTGTTCATGTAGTCTTCTGTAATGCTAGCCAAAGGGATACCAGATTTGCGAATTGCGTTAAATACAGCGTTCTAGCATGAAACTATAGATGGTGCAGTCTTATACAGTAGGTCTCACTCAATCTGACCTACTGTAATGACATCATTATTATGTGGCACAGCTGATTGGTTTTCTCCTGTTACGGTGGCCAATGAGCTTGCTGCTCAACATTTAAATATATTACTAGTGCTTCCCCAGCTCCACCTGTATAGATCTGCAACGAGGTGATTTATACATTTGTGTGTTCTTTTTAACACTTTAGCACATAAGAGATTCACGCATGTACAGTAACTTTAGTTTATAGGTGTGACGAATCACGAGTCGTGTGGATCCATTTGCAAACCTTTATTCAGAGCGTAGTCAGACAGGCAAAGGTGTACAAAAGGGCAGGCAGAATCGTAGTCGGTAATCAGGCAGAAAGATCGGGGCAGGCAGCTGAAGTCAAAGTCAATAAACAATCCAAACGGTAACCAGAGTAAACAGACAGGGAAAAAACGCTCAGAAATTAACACCAGTGGCAGTTAATACTTTGCGTCGAGTGAACGTCCAGTCACAGTTTAAATAGGGCATGAAATGCCAGACACCTGTGAGAAATCAGCCCAGGTGTGGGGGTAAAAAGAGTCTGGGGGGAAACTAAAACTCAGGTGATGGTTCCTGCTGCTGTGATCCGGAGAGTACCGGAGAGGCACGGCTTGTGACAATAGGATTGTTGGTGCGCTTATGAACCTCGCATTTCGGCACTTAAGATATTCTTTGTGCAACAGTGCATCGCTATAATAGATAGCCAATCACAAACAATACAGTACTTGCCTCATTAAATATACTTTCTTAATTTTGAGAAATAATTTTGAGATTGCATTGTTCTTTCATTCGTGGATTTTACACATGTAGGTAAAAGCCATCAGACTCAGGATGAGAAAAACCCGTGTTCTCTAGATCAGAGAAAGATATATCAACCCTCAGTGAAGCTCCTAAACACTGTGATCTTTTAATGGGCTTCTTTTCTTTTGTACATAATAAATGCTGCTTTAATTACCTGCCAACAGTAGGTTTTTTTTTTGGTAGAAGTGATAGCAGAGGCAGGTTTGTCCGCCTCTGAGCTGCAAAAGGAACATTGTGTGGGCTTCTGTTTATCATAATATGCTAAGGGTGAAAAATAAGGTTGAACCGTAGAGCCTGAAGTTAGTTACACTTCCCTTATTTACACAATGGAAATATCAACTAACTCCAGCAACATCTGAAGAGAGACTCTTGGTGGGAGGCAAAAATGAACCTAATCCTTCACTGAGCAGTTTCTACAGTAAATGCGACTCTTGTGAGTGTGACACCAGATTTGAGTTCACTGAGGACATCCTGGCCTTTAGAGTCAACCTGCTGTGTACATCAGAGCATCTTCTGTTTTGATAGAGCAATGCTCTTAAATAAAGCAATAGAGGGTTTCAGTGAATGCTTTGCTCCAGGATCTCTGGAGTTTACAGTCAACTCAGAAGTGACAGCTCTGCGCAAAATCTATAACACCCTGCAACAACAGACTGCTATTTTTAGCATGCTCACAATCCCGTCCTGGTGGTCCTCCTCAATATAAAGTCAAGCTCACTGTAAACCTCTAACTCACCATCTGTAGCTGTGGCATGAATCTCAAATACACAGCATTCAATGCAACCTGAAATGAAAACCTTCTGTAGGTCCATCCTGAGCTTGATGGTGCTAATCTTCATTCCAGTGCATTGTTCTTATTCCATAAAAGAAAGCAAGTCGTCAACATGAGGACGAGTAATTGACTAAATCTTAAAAGGGCTTGCTGTGTATTTGAGATCATCTTTGGATGTTTAGTCCTGTCGGGAGCTTGGAGCTCATGTCTTTATTTTTCAGCGCTCGTGTTGTGATCTGCATCCTAATGTTACTTCAGATACTTTAGAGTGTTTGTATTCTGTGTGTGTGTGTGTGTGCACGTGTTCCTGCTCAATACATTTTAAAAGGGCTCGATTGAATATGTCAGTCGAATCCCCAGATACTTAAAGCTCTTTTAAATGGTGCCAACTTATTTCTGTCTCACCCCGAAGAGTCTGTCTACCCACATTACAGAAATGAACCAATTCTAAGCTAACCGGTGAAGACCGTTTAGTGCTGTGTGAAGACTTGTGAATTCGGTTTGGGATTCTGGAGTAAATACCTTTATGAGAGATTTCTGTCTTTGATGGTTTAGAGCTTGATGGTCTCTTGGAAACCAGCAGACGAAAAACTTAAAATGAACTTTTTTTAAATAAACAGTATTTTTTAAATATCTATTTGAGATTGCACTTTTTAAAGTGTCAGAATTCAAAAATAATTAAAAGTTCAAGAATTACACATTAAAAAAAAAAAAAAATCAGCAGAGGTCAGTATAAATCCAACTTTTATACATTAGACTGGCAGCAATAAAATTTTACTGAGTAGTCAGTAACACATCACATCAACATAATCACATCAAGATTTCTGGTGAAATACACTGCATAAATATTGTTTGAATAATAATAGTACTCTAATATATAAATATATATAGTTAAATTAATATTTATTACATTTAAATATATATATATTACTGAAATTATATATGATATAATTTCCAATAATATTTATTTTAGATCTTAATTTTAACATTTTAAATAATGAAATGATTGAACAATTTTACATATTTTAGATAAATATCATAGTTTAAAACATACATTAATAGTTAAATTAAAATTCATTGATTAGCTAAATTAAAATAAATATATTTTCAGATAGTTTTGACATTTAATTACTTTTATGTATTAACATTTTATTCATTAACATGTAATTTTCTATTAATTTTATTGTATTTATTTCCATATTGTTTCACAAATGTTTATTAGGTTTATTCTAAAACTAAACAACAAAAAAAAATTAGAATTAGAATTTAAAATTTGTATATATTCCTATCACTACAAACAATCTTGTTCAATGTATGATTTTCTGTAGATTTTCTTACTCAAATAAGTAAAAATACAAAATAAATAAAATGTGTGTGTTCTAAATGTCTGTGAACTTGCTGTGCAACCATAAAAG
Source organism: Enteromius unitaeniatus (assembly GCA_032359435.1). Classification (NCBI taxonomy): domain Eukaryota; kingdom Metazoa; phylum Chordata; class Actinopteri; order Cypriniformes; family Cyprinidae; genus Enteromius; species Enteromius unitaeniatus. The sequence goes on from JAUMHI010000051.1 coordinate 13,162,934, forward strand.
AGAGACAGAGCCCAGTCGGTTTAAGTGTGTTTATGAGAGAAGTAACAGAAGGAGAACAGAACACCTGGAGATGGAGAGAAAGAGAAAGGGAGGGAGAGAGGGAGAGATTGCTGCGTTGACTGGGCAGCAGCGTGACGTGCTCAGTGTCTCGTGAATAAGTGCTGCATCGCTCCGTTCCATGTAGGCTTAATGCAGTTTGACGCGACCTCTCAGTTGCGCGGAGAGAAAAGTGGAGGCTGTCGATGCACACGGTGACGTTTTGTTTCACACGGTTGGGGTCAAATAACGGTAAAGCTTTTTTATCCAAATGCTATCCATGTCCATCTTACTGTATGCATGTAAATTAATCTTATAGGGTTGCTATTGACGTGCATGTCACTGTGGGACTCCAGTTCACTTTCACTTCTCTGTCTGTGTGTGTGTGTGTGTGTAGTGATGAAGCATGACTTCAAAGTAAATTCCTCCTCTGTTCTGGAATGCCATCAGTCTAAAGCACTTAAAAAATCAAGCCCATCTTTAATGAAGTGCATATTTTGAACCGTTGTCTACTGGCACTGGCTCTTTTTTGTTTTTTTTGACAGTGTCAAGAATGAGTCTGGGAACCTGTGAAGTCTTATATTTATTAAAAGCATTGTATTTCTGATGGACTTTTTTTTTTTTTTGGTTCGTTACCTCTCCCCATCTCTTCTTCTGCTTTATTCAGCATCATGCTGGGCAAACACATTTCGACCCTCTGGCAGCTTCTTCTTCCATATTCATGAGATCACACGTTTCTGTCTCTGAAGTGCAGGGCTAATGTCTGTGGCCTCCCGCTGAGGTCATTGTGTTCACGTCTCGGCAGCCCAGCTGTCAGAGACAGGTCCATGCAGATGAGTTGACCTGAGATAGATATCACTGCACTTCTGGCATCGCTTATCATTTTGATAATGCCTTTTCATATCATTAGCGTATTGTTTACCTAAACGACATTTTCAGTGTCTGGTCAGAAGGGCCTTCTGAAGGTCTTTAAATGTGCATTGTTTTTGTCCAATGTCAAAATTGATTGATTTAGTGCTTTTTGCGGTGTATATTATTTTTATATCATGACATGATAGTATATGTTAATATATTCATGTGTTAGCACAATCGAGCGGGTTGGGGGTAATATGGTAGAACTTTTTAATTGAGTCTCTTGTGCTTATCAGGGCTGCATTTGTTTGATCAAAATACAGAAAAAAAAGTAATTGTGAATTTTTATTGTAGTTTCTGATATTGGTTTCCAATTTTAATATACTTTGAAATATTATTTATTTCTGTGATGCATTGCTGAATATTCATCAACCATTACTCCTGTTTTTAATGTCACATGAACTGTCAGACATCGTACTAATATGCAGATTTTTTATCAGTGTTGTGCTGCTTAATCATTTGTAACATTTTTCTTTGATTCTTTAATCAATAAATCTATGATGGGTTAGTGTTAGGGCTTAATTTGTGCTGCAAAGATGAACAGAGATCTTACAGGGTTTAGAATGACATGAATTTTCATTTCACGAGTTCGAACTTGGCGGTAATAATAATAAGTGAAGCAAATTTGACGTGCTGTCTGTGGAGAAGATTCAGGGTTCGCGGGCTGCTGAGCCCTAGGTTTACAACCCTAGCGGGCTTGGGGAGGAGAGATGCTGATGACCCAATCCGTAAGAGAAAGGAGGAGCAGGGGTGGAGGAGGTACTAGGAGAAGGGGCTTTAGCTATGTATAGGACACACAATATGATAGGGTGAAAGGATGATTAGATGATTAGCGATGAGTGGGCTAATGATTGCCTGCACATGCTCCTTCCAAAATTTGTTTGCAAACATAATTTTTGGGTGAACAGTCCCTTTAACACATGCACTGATGTTCATCTTAAGACAAAAAAAGGCACTGACATGTTTTAAGATCAGTCAGTGCAAGTTCTTTCAGTTGAAACAGCTCAGGTTTACATTTTAGTCTAGGACTTGGTTTAAGCCTTAATCCCACAGTTTCACAGGCAAGGCTTAAGCTAGTCCCAGACTAAAATGCATGTTGGAGCTCAACTGAAAATATCTTGCTCTGACGTATCTGAAAATATGTATGAAAATATTCTGTGTCAAGATGACCACCTGTTGTTTTCTTCTAAGGCATTCTTGTTAAAGTTGCTTAAATATCTTAATTTAACTTAATTAAGCTAAACCCTGTTTGTGAAACCAGGCCAATCTGTATTTTATTTTGGCCTTTTCCTATAGGCTTTCTGTACAGACTCTTTTTGTATAGGCAGTTCAGAAGACCTTAGCTTGCATTGAACCCCAAACATTTATTTAAAAGTCTATAGGGTTCAATTTAAGAATTTAAAAATTAAAAATTAAAAAAAAACGGAAGTCTTGTCATTGTTTACTTTTGTGTCGATTCCAACCTGTATGACTTTCTGCTTTTTAAAAATTGAATATTTTTTCCAACTCTCCATTTTGCCCAGTGTCATTTTATGAGCAAAATCAATTAAAAATAGTTATATTGTGTCAGTGACTTCTTCTTCTTACTGTATATTTCTCCAGGTGCTGCTGAATAGACATTTTCTTTATATGGGGACTGTTTCATAACATTCAGACAGCACACGCTTGTAATGACTGAATTATATTTCGCTATTCACGCTCACGCTGACAATATTTTTACATTCTCTATGCCTATAATGTGCTTTGTGTTAAATTAACTCTGATTATTCACAATGCTGTTGCTGTTAAGTGCTCCAGGTTAGCTCATTTATAAAAATGACATCCAACAAATGGTTTCATTTGCGATGATTTTCACATTGTAGGTGCATATTTTCATTAAAAGTTCATGATTAAATGCCACCAACTAGTGGCTTTCTAAAGTGAGCCTGGTCTTTTGACGCATGACTCAGAATTGACAAACGTATTCAGTAAGTGCTGTCAATCAAATGTACTTCAGTTCCCAGCAATCATGTATTTCAGAGTGAAGCTGCTGTAAAATGCTGTATAAATACTAAGCAAACCACTGCATTGCAGACCATTGCTCTTTTGCAGCTCATGTCGGGATGTTTTTAGGTTCAGGTTCACACATTCCGCTTGTCACTCTTGTTATTCATTCATATGGTTGGAGAGTCCCAAAGTTTCCTTTTTAAGTTCTCAAAACCTCACTTTAGACTTTGAGAATAGTTGTCATAGTAACGTTGCATTGAATAGTATGTTTTCTTATTAGATTGGACAGAGCTTTCAAAAACTCAGTTTGTCCCCTTGCTTCATTCAAGACATTGTGTAGAAATTTTGTGTACGTTTGTTGAGCTTGTCATTAGGAATCAGGATCAGGACGTGCATCGATGTATTTCCAGCTGTTTCCACAGGTGAAGGACAATATAACATGCTTGTAGTATCAAACACACCTGAAGAAGCTAATCAATGTCTTCAAGATCACTAGAAATTTACAGGCAGGTGTGTTTGATTAGGGTTGGAGCTAAACTCTGCAGGACACCGGCCCTCCAGAACCAAAGTTACCCACCCCTGCCTTATGCCGAGTTCAGACAGCACGATTTTCAAAGTAATCGCATCACAGAACTTTTTGCACTGCATGATTATCTGGGGTAGCATTCAGTCGCTGCTGTGTTCACACTGCATGATAGATCGGCGAAAGGGGGTTTCACACTGCATGACTTTACAAGAGGAAGTATCACCAACAACTTTGTCTCACTGCCAAACCCACGCGAGAAGTGACATGGAAACAATGCAAGGTCACATGTGCAAGACCAGAGTTCTCGCATGAGACTGGGATTATTATTAAGAATAATAGCAAGCAAAAGAAGTTTGCCATACAAATTGCATGTGCGCTCATTTGCAACGAAAAGAAGATTATGGACGAGGATAATTACCTTCTTTACCTTCGTAACTCCTCTCCCAACGTCCCGCTGGATGTTGATCTCTTATTGGCTGTCGGTAATCGCCGATGTTATTCAGTCAGAACACATTTCACACGGCATGAATCTGAATCGCCGACAGACCCAGATATTTAGCATGCCAAATATCTCACGGGCGTCGACGAACCGTTGGCGATTTTCTCAGATTGCATCCTTGATAGTTCACAGTGAATGAGCACCGATTTGCCTGTGATTTCAGGCATTTGTCAGCGATTTCTCAAAACCTGTCGGCGAGTCAAAGTCGGGGCTAAAATCAAGCAGTCTGAACTCGGCATTAGACTGATATAGATTTTTATGTAACTGAATTTTAAAAAAGCTGACTAATTTTTAAGACTGGTCTTAACCTTTTATGCAACCGGCCCCTGTTTAGACAGTGTTTCAGTTCCTGTACAGTCACCTGTGTGCTGTGACTTGGTTTTTTTTTGCAGTTGTTACTGCTAAATTATTCACACAAACTTATTACGATTACACAGGAAGGGCCTCTGGGCATTATTTCCCTCTTTTTTTAAATGTTCAGGTTACATTTCAGTGGGTTTCAAAGGGTGCCTGACCTTGGGTGTGGGTTCTGCACAAGAATCGTTTATTATGAATGACTCTTTAAAACGGCAGATGAAAACGTTAGGAATGATCGCTCTATTGTCACGGCACTGAAAAGTGAAAGTTTGTCACGAGGAACTAATTTATTCCTGATTTTCGTGTTTTTCATTTAACTTTGGTCATATTTCATTTAAATGCCCTGGAGTGAATAATATTTTGTTGAAAGATTTTATTATTACTATTATTTTTCTTATTGTTGGTGGAGGATGTTTCTATAAGCAATGATCAAAACTGTAAAAGCCACGGAGTTGAATGAACCTGAACACCCACATCCACTGCACTTGGACTTAGTTTTTACGTAAGACCTTACATAACCTTTAAAAGCAGAGTGAGTGAGAGCTGCAAAAAAGAACAGTGAATGTGTAGGCTATTTCTGCTGGTTCCTATTGAACTCTGTAACAAAAAAAGGGTATGCTTAGAAGTTACAAAAAAAGGGGTGAACTGTCCCTTTAAGGAAATGATAATATTCTAAGAGAACATCTTTTGTTTTCTATATATATATATATATATATATATATGTAGATATATATCTAGATATGGGCATAATGAGCTTTATTTACTGAAACAAGAAGTGCTTATTTTTATTTTTTTAGAAGAAGACAGGATACGAGTACAGATGGCCAAAGGTATTAATTATAAACACACTTATATATCATGACTCATGGACATGTGTTGTCGGTTTCCTTGAGTGGTTGATCATTCATCAGTGACATTTAATAGTGCAACAGTCTCATTCAGAATCACAAAGAAGGACTGTTGGCGCATACTTTGACTCCAGTGAATGAATACATCAGGAAGGTTATGGTGTGGTGAGCGAAAACTGTTACACACAAAACAGACTGGAGCAGCCAAATCTGCCAAATCAATCCAGCATCCTGTGGAGTTGTGTTTATCAGCCAGCTAAAGAGACTCCCCAAAGATAAAGCTTTGAAACACATTAGTTTGTTAGCAAAAATTGGCATACTATAAATAAGTCAACGACTCGTATTGCAACAGAGTAAACATAATGAAAAGAAGCAGGATCTGTTGGCACTCTGGGGAATGATCTTAGTTAGATTTGCTGGTGTATTGTTTAAGGTTTTTGTGTAGCTCATAAATGATGACAGTATGAAAAACTTCACAACTCCTAAGTGATGGTGGGAAGATTTGTTTACAGATTTGACATATTTTTATGTAGGCCTACTGTTAAGTTACACATATGTTAACATAACATAGAGCTATCTTGATTAATAGACTTGAATAGACACATTAATGTGTAATTTCTTTAATCAGCTTTAGTCTTCATTTGCATGCAATTATATAGTGCAAAAAATTAAATAATGTTAAGCGTACTAAATGAAGATTGGGTTAAAACAGCAAGATTCATTAGTACTGTCTATGTAATTTCTGTCATGCAAGATTTGTAAGATGTTTTTACTTAGTTATAGATGCCTGTACAGTATTTCCTACTGCTTATAATTTTACCTCAGTAAGGAAGGTGTTTGTACATTTTGATTGGCATTTCCTGCTGGGCAAGATCACAGTGCTATTAGGGTAGCACATTTCTGGCTGTCAAGATGTGCTTCTCATGTTTTTACCTCAGTTAAATTAATTAATACATGAAAGATGACTGTACAGACGTATTTACTTCTGTCATGTGTATACGATTTGAATACTAAATTGAACATTCTGACCAGCTAACAAGAAACATTTAACGTTAAAATAGTTCGTTTTGAGAAGGAAACTTTCCTTTTCCTTATAAAAGCACGGCCGTATTCTGTGTTATGTTTTTTACTTGACCGCTGCGGGCGGCAACCTCTTTTAAACGAAGAACCTGTACTAGCTGCATTTATGCTGAGCGATCCGGGACGCCTCAATCTCAGAAAGAGGGGTGATTGGCAGATCTTAATCTGCATACATAACGCATCTGATCGTTTTCTTTTACCTGACAAATATTATAATCACAACTGTGTGTGGTTTTATTTCGCTTATCACAAACCCAGTTCGCGTTGTTATGTAAAACAACATTTAATGTGTTTCAACGCGACAACCCTCCCCTTCAGTCGGAGTGGATTCGTCCCGGAAAGGAAACGTGAAAATCGTAACTGAACAGTGTGGGAATTAACTCTGTAACGGTTCCTCATTCATTCCGGTTATTTAAGTTAAAGACAACGGCTGCATATTAAAAACGACGGTTTTGGTTATTAAAAATGTAAAAGGTAAGCATGTGCATGTTTTCTTATTTGGACCCTTAAGAATTGTTAACAGATCAAAACCATTAAAGTTAATTGAAATCGTATTTTCCACATAAAACAATGAAGTATAGCATATTTTAATTGAAATATTGTTGTGCACTTTGGTGTTTCAGAATGACTTTTAAACTTTGCTTTCTGATACAGATGTAGTGCTCATGATTTGGTTTCTTTTACATCCAACGAGTCATGCCATAGTCTTAAAAAAGCACTGGGCAGTAACGTTACTTTACTACAATGATTGTAACAGATTGCAACGCCATAGTACGAACTAAATATAATACTAAAATTATGAAATAATTTGAAACACATTTAACTGAAATATCGTTAAATGTGCCATGCTTTTCCACGAAATCCACAAGAATACCCTGCTATGACTATGGTATCAGGTCCAAAAACTGTTGGTAGCGCCATGGTATCACACCAAAATGTGATTTATATGCATTTTAATGCATTGTGGTTTCTTAAATAAGGAAGAAACGTTAATAGCCTTATTTTAGGAACCTTAGTTTCTTACAGGAAGGAAGGGTCAGATATATGTACTGTGCAGGTTTTGCAGTGTTATGGAGTGTGTGCTCCTTCCAGAGCCCCTCACGCGGGGGACATGGTAGGATTCGTTTTGTATATAATCTAAAAAGTCCAAGAACGCAGAACTAATATGTTTAGCATTTACTGCTAAGGACAAGACACTGGGACTTATAATAAATAAATAATGATCATCTCGAGTGGAGCAGGAGTGATCTGACAGTGTGTGGCCGTAGGGGTCAGTCAGCAGATTGTGTGATGTGTTGAGAAGGCAGATGGGCAGCCTGTGAGTGTGTGTCTGCTCTCAGTGGGCTGCGGCTTACTGCACTTCCTCCTGTAAGATTAACTCGCTCATGTTTTCGCCTGACTTCCTTACACACAGCGCTACATGGTGCCATTGACACGCATGGCTGGCTTTAATTTTTTATTGTTTTATATATTTGTTTTTTACATGTTTTAAATTTTGGTCATGTCCTGAGAAATTAAGCTTCCTAGATTTTGTTTTGGTAGATAAGAGTGTACCATGAAAACATACTGTAACTGTCAGAACTCAAAACTTCCTTCTTTCTTACTTTTGGCTGATTGATGTTTTGTGATGTATTTTTTCAGGTTTCTTTGATGAGTAGAAAAGAACAACAATTATTTGAAATCTTTTGTAGCATTGTGCGTGACTTTTTACTGTAAGTTTAGATTTTTCACAGTTTAACCTGCCCTTGATTAATAGAAATGTATGATTATGGTTATTATTATACTACTAAAGGTAAGTCTTACCTTTAAAGTAGTGGTGTTTTACTGCCTTGACAAAAAATATTAAGCAGAAGAACCTTTTTCAACTGTGATTTTATATATATATATATATATATATATTCATAATTTTTGTTACTTAATATTTTCATCATGTTAAAGCTTCTGTTAATTATAATGCTTACACAGGTGTGAGTGTACTGTCATGATTATTTATCTTTATGTATAATGATTTATGTTCATTTCACAATGGTTTTACAGTAATACTCCAGAGCAGAGCAGGAAAGAGCATGTGTATGAGAGCGCAGAATATGTATTTTTTGGATATCTGATAGTGTCAGATTTTTGCATGTTGTCCTTTCTGTGAAGTCTTTTCTGTAAATGTATTTTGTAGATGTTTATGTGCATGTCCACCTACCACAGTGGTTCTCAAACACACCCGATTAATAAATACACAATTTTAAAATGTGTGCTAATTGATTTAAAAATGCTTTAATTTAAAATACTTCCAAGTTTTTAATTATTGCAATTTTTAGCATTTGAGAACTGCTAACCCAGTAGATCCTGTGACCTTCCTCTGGCCTCTAGGAAGCTATGCTGGTTTTCTGGACAGAGGTTTTTTTAAAGGACATCTGTAAGTCTCAACATGTCAGCACGAAGCCATCTTCAAGGAAGTGCTGAACTTAGCTCAGGCAAGGTGTGGACTCGCTGAGCTCTTTGATCTGCATCTGTACTTGGTTCTGGACTCATGTAAGACTGAGCAGAAGCAGAACCATGTCAGAAACCCTCCAGCTGCCCGTGTTGCAGATCCAGGGCCCGGTAGATGGGGAGTGCAACGGATGCCAGGTGGATCCGGCCCTGTCCAGCTCGTCCAGCCCGTCTTTGCGGCGCAAGCGCTTTAAAATGCGCCGTATGAAGAACGTCATGAGCGAGAAGGAGCAACTGGAGAAGGAACAACTTCAGAGTTCCGGAAGTAAGGAGTACCTGCAGCTTCCGTCCATTGAGATCACGCCATCCAGCGACGAGGACACGGCGTGGTCGAGTTGTTCCACACCCAGCGCGTCGCCCCAACGCAGACGCTTCCTCCTGCGCAAGTGGCTGAGAGGAGGAGAGAAAAAAGAGCACGGCAGTGAGAGCAGGTCTGTATGAGCACGAGACCGAACCCTCCTGCACTGCCTGATCTCAGCACACAAACACATCCATCCTTCACTCCCGCTGTCCGTCGTGATTAATGTGCTCCACTTCATTGAGTCTTCATGTGAGCTTGCTCTGGTACATTAGCCGTAGCAGAAAACCTTTGTGTTCGTGAGTGAGTGTGTTTTTCCCGGGTTTTCTCTGGAGGGGACTGAAGTCTCTGCGGTGACATTTATAGGCTGGAGGGAAGAACAAGCGACCGCTTGCTTCTGCCAGGAATGCTGACAGGAGTTTGTCTGGGGACATCTTAAATATTCATGACTCTCTCTGGCTTTTATTAGACTAAAATACAACATGCAGTATATATGTTTCTGCCATTACCTAAACATTTACTTCAAGGAGCCTTAACAATAGCTAAATGAGATTTGAAGTACACTACCAGTCAAAAATATGGACACACTTGACTGAATTTTAGATTATTGTTCATTTAGAAAATAGAAATCGTTGGAACGATGCATAATATTCTTACAGAGTAAAAGATTGTACTCCTCAATCAACTGTATAATTATTATTTTTTGCTTCCATTGCAGCCTCATTGTTTTTGAAAGACAGTATTTTTTTTATGATCAAAACTACAGTAAGTTGTATTATTCCAAAATATTATAGTTTAATTTTCAACATAATTACCTCAATGTCATATACGCTTATTTGGTGGTCAGGCAACATGCTTTATGCTTAATGTTTTTGTGAAAACCATTTTTTTAGGAAAGTGAAAAAAAGCATTTGTTTGAAATAGAAATGGAATCACAAAAGTCTTTACTGTCGCTTTGGATGCACTTAAAGCATCCTGCAAGAAAAACTGCATACTTAAGTTTGTCATTTCAGAGATTGCTATTATTCTTAAGTACTGGACATACTTCTTATAAAGAAAACCTTTAACTGGTAGTGTACATGGAATTTAAAGTTAGCTATTTGACATGATTGACATGAATCAGTTATCAGCTGTGTACTGTAAGCCGTCAGTTTGCTGATAGAAAACCCTTTGATATGCACCAGTGTTTACCAATGTAGGGCTCTGTTAGGTTGTTTTCTCACCTGCTTCCTTTTCATGCAATACAAAAGAACTCGGGGAACCACTTTTGTGGTTGAATGCACAGGATGTTTTCCTATCATTTCTTTTCTTAAGTGTACTTTGCACACTGCTCTGGATAATCATGTCAAGGTTAACTGCTTAAATGCATGTATTGTTGTGTTGTTTCAGTTTTATAACACTCTTGTCAAATGAGACACTCTCTGCTGTCCTCTAGTGGAAAAGACTAAAGCGTGTATCTGATATACGTTTGTAAATCTAGAAACACTAAACTGTCAAACTGTGTGTTGATCTTGTATGTTTTGTTTGAGCATATTTTGTCACTGTAATTAAAATGCATCACTGTGTGTGCAAACTCACCTTCTGTTGTCTCATTCAGTATGAGTTGATATCTGGAGTGTACAGTATGTGTGTGTATGTTATGCTGTGATTGTAATCTGATGCTCTGTGTTACAGCAGTCAGCAGAGCAGTCTGCAGAGCAGCCATGAGGAAGAGTCCACGCGCTACCTGAGCCCCAACACCCGCGACGACAGGTACACGCTCTGAGCTGCTTTGGGTGTCATTGTCAGTGGGTTTTACGTGTTAAAGTATCTGAAAAGCTGATTTCATTGAGGCGTTTATGCATTATGACTCTCTCCCCGTAGTTTCCTCATTGGTTCAACAGAGGTCAGTGGTTGTTGTGTATGGAGTGTATGCTTAAAACTATTTACTTGTGATAAGAAAATATTAGTGCCGTCAAATGACTAATCACAGGTAATCGCATCCAATATAAAAGTTTTTGTTTACATACTATATATATGTGTAATGTGCTTGTTTATTATATATATATATATATATACACACATGCATGTTTTTTGTTTAAAAATATTTAATGTTTATATATTTATATTAACATTAACAGTATGTTTTTCTTAAATATACATGCATGTGCATAATAAATATACATAGTACACACTCATATATAATGTAAACAAAAACTTTTATTTTGGATGTGTTTGATAGCATTAGAAAATATTGTAAGTGGTATTTCCTAAAAATGAATGTCATCTGTGCACCTTTGATATACAGCTTTCAGTGTACTCTATGTCACAGTCAGCTGGAATGCCAGCCTAGATCAGGGGATGGCACTTCAGTGCCCAGCGAACTTTCTGTGTTTTATGTCTGTTTTCATTCATGGAC
>JAUMHI010000051.1:13199311-13229304 GCA_032359435.1 Enteromius unitaeniatus
TTGCCAAACGTGCAAATGTTCCTGTTAGATAACCGTATTGAAAAACCTTTTTGAGCCATTTGGATCCAAAACATTGCAAAGTGGCAGCGTTTTGGCTGGATCTGGAACTGCTTTGTGTATTTTGTAAATTTGGTGGATCAGCAAGAGAAAACCCTAAAACAAGAAGAGAAGCAGCTGCGAGGAACATTTCCATTTTGAGAGCATCAGGTGATCAATTCCAAGGAACGAACATTGCTACATGTTACCGCTAACTGTCCTCTGTGTCTTGTTAAAATTGTCATGAACGATGTGTGTCTCTCAATGTGAGAAGTTTTCCTGCTGTCTGTGGAGGATTGTTTGGGTGGTGTTTAGGTGCTGAGACTCACTTAAACAATGCAAGTAATGCAAATAAGCTGCTGAGGTTACTCCCGGACGTTTCAGAGCGTGGTCTGGTAAAGCTGGACTGTTTATTCTCTAAAGCACTGCACCACTGTCTGAGCTGAGACAATAAATGCCAACATCTCCACAACTGGACAAGAGCGATGGAAATCCTCAGTTTTGAGGCAGATACTGATTGGCTCTACGACTGGGAGGCTGTCCAGCAGCCCGAAGTGCCACCCTGTGATTGGACGGAATGGGACTTGGATTCTGAGAATGTACCTGCTGTAAGCCACTAATCCGAAAGCAGAAAAGAACAGAGGCGTCTCCCTCCTTTTAGCTTAGGTTATGTTAGATCATGAGCATCTCACAAATGCTATTACAGTGAGAACAGGACTGCAGGGGGACTGACGTACTAATCCGTACCTTGTTGTAGATGAAGAAGCCAGCAGAGCATTGAAAAGAAATGTATCCATATTTCTAAGGGGTTGTTCTATAAACCAGTCTATCAGTATATGAAGATGTTGGACATACAAGTTACATAAAAGCTCAGATGCATAAGTGAATATTTTTATCAGGCTTCTATATGTAAGTTCAGTAATTTCACTTAAAATGAATTAGTTATTTTCATTAAAACATTGATTAAATTGAAAAAATTGTGTGTAATATATATATATATATTTATAGATGTATTTATCATTAAAAAATATATATAATTTATATTATTATGCTTTTTTATTTTATTTTATAAAAAACAGCACCTGTTTTGTAGAATGACCCATTACAGTTTATCATTAGAAAATAAGGTCTTGTGCCCTCTCAGAAAAGTTGGATTTTTTTGTTTATGTGTGTTGTTCATAGCTGGTCTCATTCTCTCTCTCCTCTTGTCTCTTAGGTTTTGAGCCCCACATACAAACAGCGAAATGAAGACTTCAGGAAGCTCTTTAAGCAGCTGCCGGATACAGAACGCCTCATTGTGGGTGAGTCTTATTTGATCTTTATGCTGCAGTGAAATAGATATTACAGTTTATACAACTTTTCTAAAAGACTTAAGAGCCACTAATTTTTGGTGTGTGATTGGAAACAATGGAAAAGTTTCATGTCTGAAATTATCTGGTGTGCCCTAACCTTTCTCATCTCATCTTGACAGACTACTCCTGTGCCCTGCAGAGAGATATCCTCCTGCAGGGTCGCCTCTACCTCTCCGAAAACTGGATCTGTTTCTATAGCAACATATTCCGCTGGGAAACGCTGGTGAGTTGATGAATTACTCTCATCTCAGAGGACATCGCCTCTCATGCCATATTCTTGCACAGCTGGACCAGCAAAGCTGTGTGAGGGAAAGCAGCTACAATTTTCTTTTGAATATTTAGCACTTTGTCTTTTTAGCTCTGGCAATAGAGTGATAGTATTTCTCGTCTTGTGTGTGTAGCTGACTGTGAAGTTGAAAGATGTTTGCTCCATGACGAAAGAGAAGACAGCTAGACTCATCCCCAATGCCATCCAGCTGTGCACAGATAGTGAAAAGGTAAAAAAAGGCATTTGACATCTACATATCACCAAAAGTGTGCTAACACTAAACATTCACATATTCTCCTCCAGCACTTTTTTACCTCATTTGGGGCAAGAGATCGGACATACATGATGATGTTCAGACTCTGGCAAAATGCTCTACTGGACAAGGTTGGACAAGATATGGCATTATAGCCAATGATCAGCTGAAAACAAATGTTTGATGGCTATATTCACACACTGTGCGTCTTGTTTTTATCTAGCCATTGTGTCCCAAAGAGCTGTGGCACTTTGTTCATCAGTGTTATGGGAATGAACTCGGTCTGACCAGTGATGATGAGGATTATGTACCTCCCGATGATGACTTCAACACCATGGGGTGAGTTTTCCCCCATCATGAATGTTCAACCATTTAGATGATTCATAATTTACAAATCTCCACCCTCTCTCACAGCTGCGTTTGAAGAGATCCTGAAAACAGATGTTTATTGTAATTTTAAGGATTTCTAAAATATCATGTGACACTGAATTAGAAAACTAGAGTAATTGCTGTTCAGCTTTGCAGCGCAGGAACATGTTCTTTATAAAAAATAACATTTAAAAAGAAAACAGCTAATTACTAATTTGTAATAATATTTCACAACAGTACTGTTTTACTGCAGTTTTACTATATTTTTGATATATACATGTATCATAAGTAACACAAGGAAATATTTGTAGTATTAGCCAATACAATGCATGGGTCAAAATGATTGATTTTTCTTTTATAAATTATTAGAATAGTAAATATCATGGTCCATGAATATATTTAGTACATTTCCTACTGTAAATATATTACAACTTAATTTTTGATTGGTAATTTCAATAATCAAACTTTGGAACACTGAATTCAGATGATCATCATTAATTTACAGTAGACATCTTCATATCTCCTGTACTATCCATCGGTCCATCCCATTGCTATCTGTGGGAGAGGGTCTATTCTGCTGCCCGAGCTGGTAATCTTGACCTGCAGCTGTTGCCCCTCTCCCTGGTGCAGGTACTGTGAGGAGATTCCTGCTGAAGAAAACGAGGCCAATGACAACTGCCCTAAAACCCCAGATGCCAAAATGGACATCAGCCCCCAGCTCCACAGGAAGATTTTCCCCAACAGCAGTCTGAATTCCACAGACAGCACAGATGCTCCGGTCAATGTAAGCACCAGATCTCTTTACACAACACATTACTGCAGTATGCAAGACAGTAACAGTTAAAGAAGCACCCTACTTTTTTGAAAAAAGGCTCCAACTCACCTAGAGTTTGAATCCATTCAGCCAATCTCCGTGGCTAATATAACTAGGAACTATTCTCCATGGTGGCATAGCATGGCTGCAGAATGCGCAATGATATTATTTTCAGGCGCTGGATAATATCATTATAGTTATATCAGCCTAGAAACTTTTCATTTTACGTCAGTCTTAGTACACGATATAAGTATAGAAGAGTCAAGTTTTAAATAGTCTTGGTCATTTTTGCGCGTCATACTAATGGTCTAATCAGATTCATTGATCTATGCTAAGCTATGCTAGAAGTCTCCACCCTCGGGGATCGGCTGAATGGATTCAAAAACAGTAAAACTCAACTGTTTAATTCTAGGGGAGTTGAAAAAAAGGAGCCTACTTTCAAAAAAAGTGCAGTGTTTCTTAAAGGTTGGCATATCTGACCACTGCAGCATAACATTAGGATGTCTTTGATATTTAATAATGAAAAAAATATACGCAAACAATCTCTCTGTCTGTGTAGTTTGATGTGCCCCCAGTGGAGGACTTCAGTGGCTGCGTCCCAGAAGACCTCTTACCCCTGTCGTTACCTGACAACAAGCTGGCAGAGACCAGTGGCTCCGCCCATGTACCCGTCCCCTCACCTTCCCTTGACTTTAACGACAATGAAGACCTCCCCACAGAACTCAGCGACTCCTCAGAAACCCACGATGAGGGTGTGTACGCTCTCCCAAAACTGATATCAAACAATTTCCATGTACTGTACCACATCTGCTCTGACACATGGCATCTTCCTGTTTCTGTGGTCTTAGCAGGGGAAGTGCAGGCTTTCCAGGAAGATCTCAATGGGAAACTGTACATTAATGAAGTGTATAAGTTCAGCGTGGATAAACTGTACGACATCCTCTTCACTGAATCCCAGTTCATGAGAGAGTTTCTGGAGCAGAGACGCTTCTCAGGTTGATCAACTCTATCTAATAGTCTTTATCCGGCTGTCTTTCTGCCTGTATTTGACTATTATTATTTTGACTTTTTTCTCTTTCAGATGTGGTTTATCACCCGTGGAGGAAAGAAGACACTGGTAACCAGACCAGAGAGATCATGTACACCATTTCCCTCTCCAACCCACTGGCCCCAAAGACAGCCACTGTCACAGAGACACAGGTGAGCTCATCAGAGAAGACAAACGAGCCACATACAGATGGAAAATGAAAAGTTCAGATTTTCTAGGCTAAAATAACTAGGAACTATACTCTTATTCCGGCGTTGGAGTTTTGTATTTATGGCAATGCTGTGGTTTCTTTGTTTTTTTTCCTTAGACTTTGCACAAGGCCAGTCAAGTGAGCGAGTGCTACATCATAGACGCTGAGGTGATTGCTCACGATGTCCCGTATCATGATTACTTTTACACGCTCAACCGCTACATGCTCACTAGAGTCGCCAAGAACAAGTGCCGCCTAAGGTAAAGCTCGTGCTCTATATTTATTAATTCTATTTCAATCCAATAAATGGTATTATACTGTATAATGCTCTGTACTATACAAATGCATTTTATATTTATGTGAGATTAAAATGTTTATGAATTTGAAAGGGTGTCAGCTGAACTCCGCTACAGGAAGCAGCCATGGGGATTGGTCAAGGGCTTCATTGAGCGAAACTTCTGGAGTGGCCTGGATGAATATTTTAGATATTTAGGTAAGCTTTGAAGTATGATGAATGAAGTATACAATTGAAAAAAGATTATGTTTATATCAATTATATCATGTGCTTAATTAAATAAAATCAAAATTTTAAATATTAAATATTTTATGTATTTTGCTTTTCATTTTGATGTAAAAGTTAAAGGGATGCTCCACCCTAAAATGAACATTTTATCATTAATCACTTAATCAAATGAGATTTCAAACACGTGGAAGCTTTGTTCATCCTAGGAACACAATGTAAGATATTTTAGATAAAAACCAGGAGGCTTGGGGCTGTACTATTGACTTCCAAGTAATAGTGCAGTGGACACTGAGGAGACAAATTGTTGAAAAAAGCCATTATTTGTATTTTCTTTGTGTAAAAAAGTATTCTCCTCACTTAACATTCAGATTAAACCACTGATGGCAGATGGGCTATTCTGACGATGTCTTTCATACTTTTCTGGACCGTGTTATTTACTTAGCAGTCAATGGGACAGTCACAAGCCTCCTGGTTTTCATAAAAAATACTTTAAATTGTTTTCCAAAGACGACAAATGGGTTTGAAACGACACAAGGGTCAATGGTTAATGACAAAATGGTCATTTTGGGGTGGAGTAAAGATAAATATAATAATGTTAACAATGCAAACTATAATAAAGCAACAGAGCAGGATAAAAAAACCCAAAGATGAACATAACATCTGTTTTTCTTTCTTTTTTCTGTGTGTATTTAGAGCTGGAGTTGAGTAAGGTACAGCTGGTGCTATCTGAACCTCACAAACAGTCTCCCAAATCCAAAGCGTTACGCACAGCTACAGTGAGGCGGAGGAAACGGCCGCTGACACACATGAGGCAGCAGCACCTGGACGAGGCCCTCAGCCCCGTCACCACTCCTGAGGATGAGAAGAGTGTCATCCATCGCATCAAACACGTGGCAGGTGCGACATTAGCCGAAAATCTCAGTGAGTGTAGCATTACTGTTGTTTTGTGTTACTGATTATAATGTATGTACTGCCGCAGGATCCACACAGACCAGACACATCCCGGACCATGGATCTGAAGGCCTGGCTCTCTACAGTGTTTCCAAACTTCTGCTCATAATCAGCTCTGTGTGAGTGTTCGCACAGGACTTCTTGTCTCCACTCCTTTTCTCCTAAATTGCTCATTTTAGCAAATAATGTCTAACTGCAGGGTAAAACTGAGCATTACACATGCATATCATTTAAGTGAAGGTAGTTTACTGATATTAAATACAAGAATGCGATGTGTATAAAATATAGCATGCTATAAGAGTATAAAATAGGCCTCGTCGCACATTTCATTCAGTGTTTAGTTTGGTCTGATCATCTTCATATTGCACCCCCAAGTCTAAAAGGTTTCTTTTTTTATTTCACATTTCTTAGTGACTGTAAAAGTAAATGACGCTGTTGATCAGCTGAAATTCATTGCAGTCTGTTGTTCTTTGGCTTCATGTATTTTCTTTCTCCTGTTTTCATTGCATCCTGCAGGATTTGTGTAAGGTATTTAATGTTTTCATCTGTATGAACGTGAGCTGCATTAAGATTTTTTTTTGCATTGCGGCTCATGAGCTGATCTGAGTTTGTCCTCTTCTGCTCTTCAGTTTGGTGCTACTGGTCTTTTTGAACATGATGCTGTTTTATAAGCTATGGATGCTGGAATACACTGCTCAGAGTTTGACCGCCTGGCAGGGTCTCAGGTCTCATGAAAGGTACAGTAACTAGACCTTTGAATGAATTTATTTGTTATTTTTAAGAGATGGGAAAATGCCATTTTGTCCCACTCTGCATGAAATCATTTTAAACATATTAGTTTTTATTTTTTGAAATACCCCATTTATTTTATTTATTTTTTTCACAATTTGGTTTTCAAGTCTTATTTTTATTATTATTTTTTTTTATATTATTTATATTATAATACAATATATATATATTTATTCTTAATTTTTCCAAGAGAATATAACCTTGAATGTTACTTGTGTGAGGAATGTTTTTGGCTCTGTGTGTGTTGCAGTAAACTTCCACAGACACAGATTGAATGGGCTCAACTTTTGGAATCTCAGCAGCGTTACCATGAAAACGAGATAGAAAAATGGAGGGAAATAATAAAGTCATCTGTGCTGTTATTAGATGAGGTAAGGTACAAGTACAATTTTGAAAATGGGAACTTTTGTGACTGCATCCTATTAATAGAGTATCAAACAATATGGAATAATTTTATGTAATTCTAAATCTGGAACCTTTCTTTTCTTCATTTGTGTGTTCACAGATGAGAGAGTCTCTAATGAAGCTACAGAAAGGTATCGGCTTGAGAGACTACGACTCAGACAGTGAGGAAAGGAGAAGTCGCTATCACTGACAAACAGAGTCCCGGCTTAGCCAGTGTAATGAACATCTCCATATGTAAGCGAGCAGAAAAGTTGGGCCGGGGCTTGGTAAGTGGGTGGCAATGACTGGACAGCTCTCACGGTCCAATTGAAGAAAACCCAGTACTGTGATTTCTCAGTCTTCTCTGCGATGAAAGAGCTGAAAAAAGAAGGAATGCAGTCCCGTGATCATGGAGTCGGTCTGTTCACCCAGGGCTAAAACAAATGCACCAAAACAAAACTGTCACTTCAAAACAGACACAGACTCTCTGGTTTAAACACTCGGAAAAACTTGAGCGGATGTTGGATCTCGGGCAGCATCTCTTTTTTAAACCTTTTTGGAGTCTGGGACCAGATAAAGAAAATACGGAGTTACTATAAGCAAATGTTACGTGGACATGTACACATTTATTTAGAAAAACAAAATATGGAATTTATGGATGTTATGATACACATGAAAATATATATTTGTTGCCAGAGTTAATTTGTAACAGGCTTCCATGGGGAATCAAGGCTGGTTCCTTGATAGCTTGCACCATGGTTCATCAACTGTATGCAACTGGTGTATCCTCCCCTGTTTGGAGGAATGACTTCCTCTGATTGGTTGATTTGCAAGGACAAAAGAGCCACAGTCTCTAAGGTTCCATCTACTAAGCATCATCAGCTGCATTCCAGTTTCCATACTACTGCACAATCAAAGTACATACTTGGAAAAGGTTCATACTTTTAGGTATATAGGATACTTTTTCCATGTTTAGATCCATGAGCTTGCAAACCTTTCATTCGCCGATTGACAGATGATTTTTCACTCTTCACCAGTTTAATGTGGGGACTATGGGGACTATAAATCTTTTAAATAAGAAGGTAGACTGTTTCTGGCGATTCAAAAGTCATAAAAGTTTTGTTCGTTGGTGACTATATCATGATGAACAAAGTGTGAAATAATCATAAATCATTGTTGGTCACAGAGCTTACTTTCTGTAGTAAACCCAAAGCCAATGGAAAAATCCTTTGGGGTTTTTGTCAAGGGAACCAGGGTGGTGCAAACCTCTGGCCTGCAAAAAATATGCTGCTCTATTAAGAGGAATAGTCTGGGAATTGGGATGCAGCTATCAAGTCAACCAAACCTCTCATGCAGTGGTTAACTACAGCCAATAGCATCCATTCATTTGTGAATGAGTTATTGTTACATGAATGTGTTTCTGTTCTCCCTCAGGGTTCATTTATATCCTGCGGGCAGCTGTAAACAACTTCATATTGCCAAGCTTTGATTTTAAAGCCATTCCAAGTTTGTTTTTTTCATTTTATATGTTGTTTTTGTGTTTTGACGCTGAACCAGCTGCTGGACGGGTGAGAGATGCACGTTTGTCGTGTGATGTCAGAAAGTATTTAACAGTGTTTTTGTTGGTGTTGTGGAGCTGGGGAGAAATGTATCTTGACAGACCAGCAGTAGGTGTGATAAGACTGAACTGTGAAAATTCCAGGATATGCTTGAATTTACAAAGAGAAACCGTCTAAAAACTTTGGCAATATAATAAATAACCTTATGAAAATGGTCAAATTGACTAAAATCTCTTGAGGTGTCTTATCCAAAACTTGTGTTTTCTCATACAAAATTCTAACACAAGTAGATGATTTATTTATTGTAGGAGTTGCAAACCTTAAGTGGCTATTGATATTGAAACATGGCGCTCATGCGGGCAACATGGGTTTAAGTCTAACTATTTTCCTGATCCTGTTCATTTTAATCCTTAATTCTAAAAGGGCAAAATTAAAATTAAAAATGGAGATGGATTTACTGGTCAATCTATCTCTAAACAGCAATTTTACAATCTAAAGTTCTGGTTTAAATATTAAAATATATATAAAATAAGTGCTTTTTGTGGAATCTTTCTCATAAAACATTAAGTCCAAGTTTTTGATTGATGTAGATTTTGCCATGGAATCAGCTTGTTTTAAGTTAATAAGTCCAGTTGTCTCTGGCATTGTTTGTCTCAGAACATATGATGGATATGAATCTAGTTTGTTCAAAACGACTGGATTTTTGATGATCATTTTGTCCTGTGAGGTGTTTTGCATGACTTTTGGAGCCTCACGTTGGCTTTAGTGGCAGGCCTCTTATCCTATTTTATAGCGACAAGGTCATTTAGGAAATGTAAAAGTAGCTCCAGCGAGCTGTAGCGATCAACTTGCACTGTTTATGCTAAGGGGTCAGTTAGCTGTTAAGAATAGACACACAAAATGATGCTTATGTTCCTAAAAATCAATCCAGAATAGGGACTACAGTTCATTCATGTCTGTATTCATCCTCATTAAACCAATATGCAGTATTAAATGTGCAATGTGTGTTCAAGTAGAGTGTGTAAGGACCACTGAAACTCCACGTGAACCGTATGTGTGAATGTATTTTCTAGCTGAAAGACGATCATTCATTTGGATGTATCCTGCTGGGTTTGGAAGCACCGGTGATTTGGGATGCATAATGTCTTTTGATGTCAAGCACTGGGAGGCCACAGCAATGGTGCCACATTGCTCACTGTCAGGCCCTAAAAGTATTATTTTTCAAGTTATGCTAAGTGTTTTTTTTTTTTTTACTGTAACCTATATGCACAGACAGGATGGTTGATTTTCTATGGCCATGACTGTTATGGTCCAGATGGTTTGAAATTCATATGTGGTATTTTTTTAAGGCCGTGTGAAATCCAGGAGCAAAATACTGAGAGAAAAATACACCGGGTTATTCTTTGTTTATTTATTTTATGTTTTTTTTTTTTTCCTGATGCATTGAAAGAAAGAAAAATGAATATATATTGTAATTACAACATTGAAGCTTTTTTTAATTATTTAAAGTTTTCTTTACAAAATGTATATACACACAAGTATACTGCAATGTATGTATATGTTGTGTACAGTTGGTGCACATCCTTCATGCGCTGGCCGCACTGTGGGATCCCTGAAAAACAAAAAAACTATACAGTTTGTGTTGTCAAGAAATAGATGGAATGAATAAAAGTATTTAAAGATATTTTTATTGCACGTTATTATTTGCTAAGCTTTCTGCATTTTAACTCTCACTATTTATACATAGAATAAAGTGGAAGATCAGAAAAATGGCAAATGGACTTGACTCTAGTTATCCTTTTACTGCTTGAATCCTGTTAGCGTTTGTCTCCATCTTGTGCCTGATATCACACACCACATTTTTAAAATTACCATCAACCTATATAAGCTGTGCTATTTTCTGTACATTTACCCCAGTGTCAAAAGTGTCCCGGTTTAGCGGAATTTACTCCATATTTATCAAAGCAGCCCCAAAATTGGTACCCCTTTTATCCCATAATGTTTCATTATTTAATTGTAATGTATCCACAAAGAAGACTTCTGAAGACATAGAAGGTAAATGTGCAGTAATTGCTCATTTATAGACATGCTCTACTTGGAAATCTCTAGGGCCCTTTCTTCTAAATGCCCCAATTAATCTCAGTTTTTCATGAAGAATAAGTCCTAGACTCACCCGAGTGACCCACATAACTAATGAACAGAACAAAGAAAGGTCACCATGGATGTTAAAAGTGTGAAACAACAAAGTAGCTAAATGTGTAATTTGTGACCAGATATTTGGAGGCAAATCAAACATTTTCGCCAATAACAATGAAACACGTCTTCTTGTGAGCACACAGTACTTAAAAGCCCTACTTCACCAGTGGGAAAATCCCACAGGAAACAAAATCCTAATACATGCAATATGAGCACTTATTCCCAGCTCTTCAGTTTGTATTTATGATGATAAAACTAAAAGGCTGCGATAAACTAACACGCTATTGGTCAGCTGATATTGGTCGTCATGTTGAAGAACACCCGCCCATGGCCGCCGTGTTCTCCTCCTCTTCCAGGAAGTGAAAAAAGGCGTCAAATAAGGAGGAACAAGGGAAACACGTCCTCCTCGCATCTGTCCCTTTCCCCCATTAATGCGTTAATCACATTAATGTTTTAGATAGTCGTGTAACGCAGCTGTATGATGTCCATTAGAGCGCGAAACCGAGAGATCTGCGCGGACTGCAGCGCGCACGGTAAGACAAACAAAACAAACCCCAAACAATCGCAAACAGATCTTCTTAGGTTTTATTCAGACAGATGTTTATCTAAATCATTTTGTATTAGATTATTTGCAAGCAAAAACAGTACTAATCCATACGAATTACTTGGATATTGGCGCTTGAATAAAACGGATCGCGGTTAAATGACAATCCTGATATTCTCAATGGAAAATAGCGCTAACTGATGATGTTCAGGCCCTCGTTTGGTTTAAAACAATTTCTCTGCGAAGCTAAACCCAATTTGGATTTTAATAAGCCTAAGAGAGGACCAAACAGTATGTGGAGAGCAGTTTCCATCAAAATATGTAGTTGCTCTTAACATAAGTTATTGTTATTAAATAAAATGCAGCAGAACTTGATTTCAGCCAAAGCTGTTATCATATGAATACATAAAATGAATGTATAGTAATACACCAATGTATAAATCTTTATTTATTTGTCATTTAATCACTTTATATGTGGATTATGTTTGTTTTGGTGTTCCCCAAATCAATATGCAGTTTATTTTTTTGTTTTGATGTTGTTTTATGCATGCACAAGAACTATTAATATACAGCAATGGCACGTTTTTACATTGTTATGCATTATATTCATGCCGCATTGTTTTACGATACAGCAGGTCCAAATGTAGTTGCATCTTTATTTTGGGTTAATTTGACTGATTTGTTGCTCACATAAAATTTAAAATCTATAAAAATGAATTATTAAAAAAAAAAAAAAAAAAAATGCATTAAGTTACTGTGACAAGCTCTGAATCCTGGTGGTCCAGTATTATTCGATAATGATCTAAAAAAAAAGTATCCTGCGCTTCAATGGAAACGAGCACATTTGGCCATTTGTACAAAGAAGCCATGCTTAATGTCACAAATGAAAGCTTCTACAGTATAAATTTCTCATTTTTGCTCAAACAAGTTTCGTAAAGGTCATTCTGCAGCTAAGGAGGAAGAATGACTAGAAAATAATGCCTTTTGTGGGGAATTTGTGACTGTATTGTGCAATACTTGGTGAATCACAGAGATTTTCTCTCCCCCTCTCAGATCCTCGTTGGGCCTTGATCAACCGTGGAGTTCTGATCTGTGATGAATGCTGTAGTATACACCGAGGCCTGGGCCGCCACAGCTCTCAGGTTCGACACCTGACCCAAACTCCGTGGCCCTCCTCACAGCTGCAGGTGAAGACCCTTGCTGCATGCTTTAACGGGGAGCCACTTAGTTTTGCGCTTCCTGAGGTTCATTAAAAGGAAATGGGTCTTTGTATCTCAGTTCCTCTGACAAGAATAGAACTATGCCGTCTTTACAGCTTCCCCCATTAGCCCCTTCTTTTATTCTGTTTCTATTCTAGCATTGTTTTTTTGGTTTTTTGCACCACACTGTAAGATAATGTCCAGAATTTTCAGTATAACCAAAGTAGTCATAAAAAAACATACTGCATTAGGCTGAATTCAGATCTATGGTTAATTGCAAAAGCTGCCTCAACATCCGTCTAGAGAAACTTATATTATTTTGAAACTCAATATGATCAGCTTGTGTATGCAGGGTGTCAGATATGTCATACAAGACTCACTCATTCTTGTCTATTAAAAGCGGAGGAGAGACTAGACTGTGAAAGGTGTTGGGTTCTTTTGAGTCTAAAACATATTTTCTAATTAAATGTCCAAGTTTAAATAATGCTAAACTTTGTTTATTCAGAAAATATATTAAATGTACATTTTCAAAAAGAATTCTCCTGGGATGATTTTAAGCTGACTTTTATTTCTTTTTTTATATCTTATTACTTTCTTTCTTTTTAATATTTTTAATATGTGTATATTTACTTATGTGTGTATGTTTGTATATATATATATATTATATTTGTACTTCGTTACTGTACTTAAGTACATTTTTCAGGTATCTGTACTTTACCGGAGTAGTTTTATTTTTAACAACTTTTACTTTTACTTCACTACATTCCTAAACAAAGGATCGTACTTCTTACTTCACTACATTTCATAAAACATATCGTTACTTATATATCACCTGCTCCGAGCGAGACGCAGACGAGCGATTCATTAACAAACTGATTCTTTTTAATGAACCTGTTCAATCATTCTCGAATTTGAACGATCCGATTGCAGCTGTTCGCGATTCGACAGTTCACTGATTCAAACGATCCTTTCAGAGCGAGTCTCCAGTGAACCGAACAACACGCGACTGATGATGCGTGAAATAAGTTACTAACATTAACTGAAAATCATATTTAGGTCAAAATAGTCAGTTTGTTACACAGCAGTAAAGGGTGATCTATTTAAGTCCACAGAAATGAATACAGACACAGCAACATCAGTGTCTCTAAGTCAAAGAACGTTCATATTCCCTGCTGCTGTAATGTTAGCAGTTTTATTAAAATGCTACGCATTAAGCTCCTTGTGTGTGTTTATATTGTTTATCAACTAGCCAAGTAGACAGATATGAATGTTTATTCATAACCATATACTGAAAATAAGTAGGTCTAAATATTGTTATCTAACGTTAATGCTGATTATTTAGATAACAAGCTTGCTGGTGCTGTTATAGTCATTTTTAGATAATGTCCTAATAGTTTTTATATGTAACATCTGATGGGAAAAAGAAAGGAAACATAGCCTATGCTTAAAAACACCTTTTTCTCTCGGGTACATTGCAGTGTAAGCTTCACATTAAACATTACTGCATCATGCTCGTCAAAAATCCCAGGTATTTTGAGCAGTAAGATTATGAAAAAATATTTGCTATATAAAATTAAGTAGACCGTAAAAAAAATGCAGTACTTTTTTACTTAAGTACATAAAAAAACAAGTACTTTTGTACTTTCACTCAAGTAAAATCGAAAAAGGAGTACTTTTACTTTTACTGGAGTAATGTTTTATAGTATAGATCTGTACTTTTACTCAAGTACTTGATTTGTGTACTTCGACCACCTCTGGTCTACAGCAAGTCATGCTGCCTTCATGAGGTTCCTGGTTGTAAATATGACCTGAGAGACCATTCATGTCCGATTTCTGGGTAGGACAATCATATTTACGATAATTCAGCATCAGTTCCTGGAAGGCCACAGCTTTGCAGAATTTAGCTTCAACCTTATTTAAAATTCCAGCTAATTAAGTGCTTAAAGCTTATTTAAAGTATCCCTATTATGGTTTATGAACAGTTTAGTCTTGGGAGTCCCAAACAACAGGTTGACATTCATGCAAGGTCAAAAACACTTTCATTTTCTTACAGTATATTATGTATTTATTTTTACCTTATTTATTTAGCGACTCCCAAATGATTTGTTCAACGTTTAATTTTTCTAAACCCCTCCAGAGACTGGTCTGTTTTATTTAATGCACTGATTGGTGAGCTTTTAATGCTCCAAAAGCAGCACCCAGTGGCAAAGATATTTTCATTCACGGTGTTACACACTGAATAAAAGCTAATTCATGCGTCTTAAAAAAAATCCATAATAGGGGAACTTTAAAAACTACAACCATGTGTGGAGGAGCTGAATTGGAAATAAACTCTGTAGCATTTTGGCCCACCAGGAGGTGATTTTGACACCCCTGATTTAGAGTCTAGAGACTTCTCATATGTCTTGCTAAAGCTGGAGTCATAGAAATACCATTACCTCAACTTCCACTTTGAGGCCGAAAATAAATGCATAAAATGCTGCAAAGTTTTTGATGTTTATCCACAGATGGTGAAGTCCCTGTACAATAATGGAGCAAATTCAATTTGGGAGCACAGTCTTCTGGATCCGTCTTCCATCATGAGTGGAAAACGCAAAGCCAATCCTCAAGACAGAGTCCAGTAAGTCCCATATATCATGATATGTATCTTGTAGAACCAAACGAGTTTCTCAGTATAAACATGCTCCCTTTTATTGTTTATCTTTTTTCTCAGTCCCAACAAAACGGATTTCATAAAGGCTAAATATCAAATGCTGGCATTTGTTCATCGAATGCCATGTCGTGAAGATGACAGTGTTACCGCCAAAGACCTCAGCAAGGTAAAAATGTAATAATAATAATAATTAATATTAAATAAGAGTAGACAAAAACCTAAGAGGTAAAACTGAGATTTAAACAGACTATCAAAGATCATTTTCTGATGCAATTTTCCAGTTCTTGAGACCAAAACCATGAATTTACTCTTGTTTTCAGCAACTTCACTCTAGTGTTCGAACCGGAAATTTGGAAACGTGTCTGAGGCTGTTGTCATTGGGAGCGCAGGCAAACTTTTTCCATCCAGTAAGTTTCAATGTTTCAACCCTGACTAATAAATCTGAGCATAGTTTAGCCAAAGGATTGCAGTTTTAAAATTTTGACCAAATATGTGAATACTGAATTCTACGTAACTGTATATACAAATATCTATCCACTGCTAAGGTGAAATAATAAGGAAATAAGTTCATTGTTTCACAGTTTTTGCTATTTAATCGAAGCACTCCATAGTAGATATTAAGTTGTATTGTGAATTACAGTGAATTGAAGCGAATTATCTTTAATTGTTTTCTTCAGGAGAAAGGAAATACTCCGTTACATGTGGCTGCTAAAGCAGGCCAGCTGTTACAGGCGGAGCTGCTCACTGTGTACGGAGCAGATCCTGGAGCTCCAGACAGTTCTGGGAAGACTCCTGTTGACTACGCCAGGTGAGAGAGAAGCAGATCTGAGGGAGCAACAATACAATCCAGCATTTTCTGTTATGTTTGATGTTCTGTTATTTCTCACTATAGGCAGGCAGGACACCAGGAACTTTCAGACAGACTGGTGGAGATCCAGTTTGAACTGACAGACAGACTAGCATTCTATCTGTGTGGAAGAAAGCCAGGTCAGTCATAAGTATCTCTGTAATAACAGTATGTACCTCAAAGACTTGAGAGCCTGAATTGTCTTTTTCTTTTTTCTTCAGATCATAAAAATGGCCAACACTTTATAATTCCTCAGATAGCAGACAGGTAGGATAAGCTCCCTTTTTGTATCACACCTCTATTTGTCAGGTTTTGATTATAATACTTAATTGCATAATTTGTTTTCTTTACTGGCTCCTTTTGGAGAAGAAATGTGTAAGTATGGAAATAGGACTTGTTGGTCTTGCAAGTTTTGATCAAACGATAACAGCTGTTATATATATATATATATATATATATATATATTTTTTTTTTTTTTATTTACACACAGCAGTCTTGACTTGTCAGAATTGGCCAAAGCAGCAAAGAAGAAGCTTCAGTCTGTAAGTTATACAAGAGTCTGCTGTTTTTGAAGAGTAACCTTAATTTGTCTCCAAACATTTTGTTTTTTATTACACTTTTATCATTACGACACCCATTTGTCACCTGAGATTTACTGTTTGTTTAATACGCTTGTTGTGCTGCTCTCAGCTCAGCAATCATCAGTTTGAAGAACTAGCCATGGATGTTTATGATGAAGTTGACAGAAGAGAAACAGATGCAGGTTAGAAGTGTAATATTCTGATCTCTATCCATTTTTCTCTGTCCGTTTGCTTGTGTAATTCTTCTTTTGTGGTTATAGTTTGGCTAACAACTCAGAACCACAGCACCTTGGTAACTGACACCACAGTAGTACCATTCCTCCCTGTCAACCCTGAATATTCCTCCACTAGGAATCAGGTACATTGATGAAGATACACACTCACCTTCTAAAATGACTCAGTTTGTTTGTTGATGTGTGAGTTTCCGTCTGTTCTTGGTGTTTATGTTGCAGGGACGTCAGAAGCTTGCAAGGTTCAACGCACATGAGTTTGCAACGCTGGTTGTTGATATTTTAACTGATGCCAAGCGCCGTCAGCAGGGAAATTCTCCTGATAATTACAAAGGTGATTAAAAGGGGTCTTGGGTTTTTTCTTTTATCATAAACCATATAATGCATTAAGTGTAACTTCCACTCATTGCCTCTGCCCAGAAAATGTGGAGTTAATTCTGAAGGACATTGGGAACCGGCATGGCAGTGAAAGTCCAGAGATGGATCAGCCTGATTATGACAGTGTCGCGTCCGATGAGGATACAGAGCAAGAACCAACATCTGGAAAAGACGAGCGGACCAAGGTACATCAGGAGTTTTGCTGGGGTTACAGTAGTCTGTTTGATCAAATATAACTGAGATCTCTCCTCTCAGAGCTCAGAATCTTCAGACTTGTCGGACAGCCCCATCACTGTGCAGGAGTTCATGGAAGTGAAAAGTGCCCTCACTGCCTCCGAAGCAAAGATCCAACAGCTCCTCAAAGTCAACTGTCACCTCAGTGAGGAGTTGAGACTTATGCAAGGCAAGGTAAGTAGTCAGATCACACCTCCAAAACTATTTTGTTTTTTTGCCATACCTCCCACCCTTCTTCAGTCTTTGCTGCAAATGTCTGACTCTACTCTGTGTCTTGGTTTCAGTTGAACTCCCTCCAGAATGAGAACAGCACCCTGAAATGGCCGACTCCTAACAGTTTGTCAAGGCCACAGGACCTCCCAAACAGGGCACCTCCACGTGGCTGTAGGGCCATGTCAATGTACGAGACTGGCTCGGGTCTGAGGCAATACCACCCTAGAGGAGAAACCGTCTGCCCAGACACAACCCTCACTCTTCAACCACTGCCATCAAATGTAAGTACAAACTATACCTAATCCGGAATTGGTTGTGGCACTCCTGTTTCATTATTTCCTTGGTTTTTAACTCATTTGGTAACCCAGTGAAGCATCACTTGAGGTATGCTTTGATAGCCCCTATTCTCGTTTTATGCATTCATATTTAAAAAAAAATCCCTTTGCCCACTCAAAACATAATCTGAACCCTTTCTAGATTGGGAAGGGTCCATCGGTGACTGCCTTCTCCTCCCTTCCCACGTTCCCCTCAACTCTGTCCTGGTCCTGGGATGAGATAACCCAAAGGGTGAAGTACCTGCTCAGTGAACAGGCTGTTGAAAGGGCTTCTCTTCTATCTGTCCCCATTCACTCAGTGCATGAACCACAGATCTGTCCGACCAGTGGACATGTTCCTCTGCTGGACTACTAACGTTAAACCGTATGCACAGCAAAAGAGATGCCAGCCATTAACATTACTCACAACTCTGCTTGATGTGTAAAGCAGTCAATGGCTCTCTGATATCTCCGACACAAAACATACTCTATGCAAGTACGCGAATGCAGATACTTCTAGCTACACAAGTTTGCCATGCGTCATTTTAAAGTGTATTAGAATGTAATCCATGCGTTTACATTTTGGCAGATGTTTTATCTGAATCAACTCACATTAAATGTTTACATTTTATCAATTGAGTTCATGACCTCGGTGTCATTGTCGTTAATCACTTACCCCCAAGTCGTTCCAAACCCATATAAACTTTGTTTGTCTTCTGAACACAATTTAAGATATTTTGGATGAAAACCGGGAGGCTTTGACTATCTCTTTGACTGCCAGGTAAAGGTCCAGAAAAGTATGAAATAATTTGTATTTTATGAAGTGACGAGAGAACTTTTTGTACTCAAAGAAAATGAAAATAACAACATTTATTCAACAATTTGACTCCTCTGTGTCTCTTCGTTCACCGTAGTGTCGTTTGGGAGAGTATCCACTGGATGCAAACAGCATCAGCCGCAACTCAAGGATACATTTTCAGCTTTGATTTAAATGAAAACGGCGTATCTTTGTGGCGCAGCTGACACAGAACCATGTATGCTGTTTGCATCCAGTGGATACTTTCCAAAATGGAGCTATGGTGATGAGGAGCGACGGAGGAGACAAAGTGTTAAAGAAATGTCATTATTTTTATTTTCTTTGCATACAAGAAGTGTTCTTGATGCTTAATAACATTACAGATGAACCACTGATGGCAGAAAAGTAAGTCTTTCATACTTTTCTGGGCCTTGATGGTGTTATTTACTTTGCAGTCAATGAGACAGTCCCAAGCCTCCCGGTTTTTCTTACACAAAGTATCTTCAATTTTGACGAACAAAGCTTTTATGGGTTTGGAACAACATGGAAGTAAGTGATTGATAAAATTTAAATTTTAGGTTACCCTTTAAACAGTTAGTTAACTGTCAACATGTTTACAGCTAGCTATATGAATAATAACGCAGGCAGATAAATAAGGGATATTTCCAGGGTATCAGGGGTATTGCCCCCTTGAGTCTTGAGAGTTTGTTGTTTGATCAGTAATGGGAGAACATGTTTTTAAAGCGCGTTGGCCGAGGGTCTGCATGTGACTGCTTGCATGGAGTATGTATCTGGCTTTACTTTACAGCTGAAGTTTTGATTCTACACCAAA
This sequence comes from Enteromius unitaeniatus, assembly GCA_032359435.1. Classification (NCBI taxonomy): domain Eukaryota; kingdom Metazoa; phylum Chordata; class Actinopteri; order Cypriniformes; family Cyprinidae; genus Enteromius; species Enteromius unitaeniatus. The sequence goes on from JAUMHI010000051.1 coordinate 13,218,865, forward strand.
AGCATGATGGTTTGCTTTGTCTTCAAGCTTTAAGCTGAGTGAGCACCAGATGTCAGTAACGGGTAGCATCTCTTGTTTCTGCGGAAAGCTCACTATGATTCTATTCCTGTTGCAGGGATCCACATTAGACCCTCCGAGCAGCATGCCAGAAAGTGACTATGATAATGCATTGAACCACATTGAGATGGACGAATCTGGGTCTGTCTTTGTTTCTATTGTTGTTTTAAAAAAAATACAATCAAATGTTTTGTTTTTTTTGGCATTGTTAATACTGAATTTGTCCATTTTACCAACAGGTCACAATTAGAAAACTCAACTGAGGGTGAGTGTGACTCATCTCTACCATGCACCGAGGACGTCATCAGCAAAACGGAGCTGATTACCAAGAACATCCAGGAATTACTCCGAGCTGCGCAAGAGAATAAACATGAGAGGTAAAAAAATTAGTCTAGACTTTTTTTTGGGCGACAACATGGGTAAGTTTAGTTGTGTAAAATGGTCTTTCAGTCTCCAGTGGCAATCGGCTCTGGGCACACAGTGTCTCCTTTGTCTGTTAAGCAATGGATGGAATTGTGTCAACACAGCTGGGATATAAGAACAACACATGACTAAGATGGAAAGATGCACATGTACATTCACAAATTGCTCATGAGTTTACACCAGGTATTGTGTTTAGCATTCACATTAGTATTAGTCATTTGGATCTAATATTCTGAGTCTCCGGTCAGTGCTGATCATTATGCATTCATGGGAGAATGATACCAGAGGTTAGCATTTCACTCACCCAGTTCTGCACTACAGCTCTTCTTTCACAATGTAAAAGAAGTCGCTGTGGTGTTCTGAGTGTTTTTTACCACTAAGAACCAATCTTTTTGAAAAAAATGCCTTTTCTTACCCTTGTTTTAAATGTGCATTTCTAAATATTATTTTCCTTGCTTCATTGTGTTTTTCTTTCATTTTTTTTCTTAAGGTTGTGAATGTGACTCAAGTTTGTTTGGATGATTAGATGCATGTTTGTTTCTACTTCTCTATCGTTTTTAGCAATATAATAAAAAAAATAACATTTTTAATTTTATTTCTTTGTCGAAGCTTCGTCCCGTGTTCAGAGAGAATTCTTGTAGCTGTAACAGAAATGGCTACATTATTTCCTAAGGTAAGCCTTGAGCCAACAAGGAAACTTTGCCTTTAAAGGGGTGGTTGGTTGATTGCGATTTCATTTTAGTTATTGTGTAAGGTTTTTGTTTGAGCATAAACAATATCTGCAAAGTTACAATGCTGAAAGAGCAATGCAAACAGATATATTGCTAGAGTTACAGCTCGTTGAGACTGCAACAAGCTTCCTCTCGGTTGATGACATCACAAACCCTCAAATTAACATAGACTCTGCCCCCAGGAACATGCAACAATGAAGACCATGTGCTTGTAAAAGTCTGCACAATCATCTTCCCAAATCGTCTTGTTTGGGCTCAAATTGATGAGCAATATTGGCGACGTCATTACTTACAATATAAACGGAGCACATTCAGGGACATTTAGATGCGCACTAGAGGCACTTGGCACAGCTGACCAAACTTGTTAGGGAGGGATTTTATAAAACCAGGAAATCATCAATGCGTTATCACCACCCCTTTAATGAAGAATATATGTATACTTGTCTAAGTTGGCATCCACAGCAAGCACTAAATAGATAATGAGGTTCTGAAATTGTCTCCCGTTACAGAGGCCATCCTCGGAGACGGTTCGCGGGTCCTTGCGCCTTTTGACCTCCAGTGCCAGTCGTCTGCAGGGCGAATGTCAAAAGGCCACACCACACGACTCCCAGCAGGTTATTCAGTGTGCCTACGACATTGCCAAGGCAGCTAAACAGCTAGTTACTGTGACTACCAAAGACAGTAACTGAGTTCCAGTACAAGTGAGCGCCTTTCCTGTTCAATGTTTCGCTGTGTAATTTTATTTGCTATTATATTATTCAGTATTATTGATGATCAACACAGTTTGGTTTGTATTACTGCAAATAATAAATTGTTTTTGAGCTTCATGCATACATACACTAACATACATTGTGGGGCACTGAGCCTTGATAATCAATGCCCTGTTTTGTTTTTTTCTTTCTAGTTTTATGGTGCCGTTTTTAAATGTAAACTAATTTTATTTTTGATTTAGTTTTTGCTTGCCATGGTGCTAATTAACTGATTTGTCATTGTCTGTATTGGTCCTGTTTGTGGATTAACAGAACAAAGCCTTTACTCATTCAATACCTGCACATTTCAAATGTACCACATACAAAGTTGAAGTGAGACGAAACCGGAACTCATATATAGCTGTTATTGCTGAAATTCAGCTGGTGTATTAAGTGTTTCTTTGTCTTGAAAACCAGCTCACTCAACATGTGACCGTGATGTAGATATCAGGACACACAATGCCTCATTTCTTGTGCAATAAATAACTTAAGCCTCGCTGCAAAACCCTAACCTGCCTGTCCTGGTGTTGCCATTGTATTAAGTATTCAGAGTGTATAGTATTATTATGGAGTGCTTTAGTATATGAGCTGTTATACCTCACGTGTATGTGTGTGTGCGTGCTTGGGTGTCTGTTCTACACCTAAATATGTAGTCCCTCACAAATGTGGACGTGTCGCTCATGATTTTACAATGTCATGTTTGTCATTTTCACTATAAGCAGTGTGTGTGTGTGGGGGCGGGTTTATGTGGTTTATGAGGACACAAATTTGTATAATGACATGGGTGTGACATAGGTATTACAATATGTAGGTGTTTTATGAAGACATTTTCAGAGTCTGCGTAATTCAAAAGGCTTAAAAAACATACTTAATGGTGTTTTTTGAAAATCTAAAAATGCACACAGTTTCCTGTAAGGGGTAGGTTTAGGGTCAGCGTAGGGCAATACCACATACAGTTTGTACAGTATAAAAACCATTACGCCTATGGAGAGTCCCCATAAATCACAAAAACCAACGTGTGTGTGTGTGCCCCCCTTCCCATTTATTATTCAGTACTATCTAGTCCAAATGTACTCCTCCTTTTTAGTTTCTGTGCTCTCTGCGGTTTAATCCTAGGCATGTGTGTGAAGGTTTTCACTCATCCAGGTCATCAGAGAATGTCAGAGTTTATTCATAAGCCACTGCAAAATGAAATCCTGTTTCTATGAATTCACTCGTTCCGATGTCTTGGGATGCACTTGTGTTAATTTGCCTGTCCAAAGGATCTGTTTATCTGTTGCCTTGTCTGAAATAATACAAATAACACAAACGATTGCCTAACGGCCACCAGCTGCTGTGTTAGTGATTCCGGTATTCTGTGGTATCGCTTTGTATATTATTCAGTACATGTATTATATTTATATACAAGTTCTATATGTAAGCTGCTAGTTGTCGGTCATGTATGCAACTAATCTGGTGCGAGTTTGTCAGATTTCCTGCTCTAATATCTGCCGGATGTGTGCACATGCACTTACCTGTTCAGTTCAGGTCACGTTGGCCTTCATATGGGAGATGCATCATGCAGTTGATGCTGCTTCAATGAAAGTCTTGTTAAATCTAATAAATTTGAACTGTACTCAAGCTACAAAGTGTCATGTCTTGATGCATGTCCATTGCTATTTGCATTATGCTTTCCCATACAACAGTATGACATAGTAGATTAAATTGCTGTCTGAATGGCAAGGTGTTTGCAAGCATGCAACTGTAATTGTAAAAGCCTCAGGCTTTCCAGGAAGGGTGTTTAAAATGCTGGCATGATTTATTAACGTGGTCTCACTGAACTCGTTTCGGTCTTATTTCCTTCAGGCGGTCACTTTGCCAGCGGCTCTGTTGAACATTTCCCCCCCACCCCACGATACCGCGGAGTTATTCTATTTTCATCTATTTCTATTTTATGTAGATGTTTAGATGATAGCTATGGCGCTTTTGCTGGATAAACAGTTTGCGCCGCTGCCTGACACCAACGACATCGCTACGAAAACATTTCTGGATTCAGTTTCTCATCTGCCACTTTTTTTCGGTGAGTTCTACGTGTGATTTCAAAATGTATGTTTATTTGAAGTCTTTTAAGGCCTGATTAAAGTCTCAATACATTGGTTTAAATAGAAACAAAAGCCTGGAACCAGCAATTAAAACGTATTGTCTTCCACACTTCTTTTTTTTTATATATTGGACGTCTAAATATTATGTATAGACAATAATAAAGTTATAAAATAAATGAGTGGACAGAATGGCCATCGTTCTCTTTCCGCGCGAGAGCTTTATGGATGGTTCCAAGACGTTTTTTCAACCACACGGTGGCACCCAATGACCGTCTGTCTCTCTGTTACCTCACAGAACTGGGCAAAAAGTGGGCCTAAAACGTTTGTTGTAGTTAAGTATACCTTTAGTATTACTGGGTAAAGAGTTTATAGTAAATGTTTACCAGGTACTTTCTTTCTAAAAGTATTGAAAATACTTATTATAACACTTAATATTTGTTTATTTCTCTATATTTGGTTTTCTTTTCTGAAGTAACACAACATGCCATCTAGGGGAAAAAATTCCCCTAATAATTAAATTATGTTTCAGATTGTCTTGGTTCCAAGGTTTTTGCGCCAATTAAGGCTGACATAAATGGAAACATCACAGTAAGTATGACATGTATAAGTCATGTATTATTTTTTTTAGGGATAGCTTCTATCAAATTAATTTGTAAATGCATTCAAATGTTTTCTGAATTCCTCCCAATTCTCACAAGAAAATTAAAGCTGTCTATGACTCGGATCCAGTGAAGTATGAGACTCTTCAACAGATTCTGTTCATTGAGAAAAGCACCTATGGCTCAGAGTGGCCTAAAGTTGGAGCCACATTGGCGCTTATGTGGTTAAAGAGGTAATTTGTTCACCTAGTCACACTTTCTGCAAGTCTTTTGTCCAAAATATAACCGCTAATTTTTTGTTTCTTCCGTGTCCATATCTTTAAAATAATCTAAATACTGTAAGAAGTCACATTAATAGAAACTAAAACTGTGAAAAGGATTGTCTGTTTGATGATTAACAAAACCTGATCTTCAGATTGCTAATTTGCAATAAGTTTGCTTAAGTTTCTTTCTTAAGTGAAATCAAGACAAGTAGCAAGCCTGTGAATGAAAATAATTTAATATTTAATGGTGGGTCAGATCAAAACCAAACCAATTGGTAGCTGTTACAATAAATAATACTGTCACCATTACCTGTTATGTGTAAAATGTTTGCATTAAAATATAACGAGAGCTTTAAGGACGGCATTTAAAAAAACAAACAAAACAGCCAACAGTTCAATGATGAGCTCTAACAATGGTGCAAAAGCTGTTTGTATTTTGAAATCGATTAGATTGCACATCATCATATATTAATTATGAATCATCACATTGTTATATGTATTATTATTTTCACCTTTGTTTACTGGTCTTTTCCGTAGAGGCCTGCGGTTCATTCAGATTTTACTTCAAAGCCTAGCAGATGGGGAAAGAGATGAACAAAATCCAAATCTTATACGCATCAATATCACCAAAGCCTATGACCAAGCCCTCAAGAGGTACCACGGCTGGATAGTCCAAAAGGTTTTCAAGGTGAGTGTTTTCTGTAGCTTTTGTGGACATTGCAATATGACTATGACTGTTTTACTTGAGGCCTGGAACAGCCTTGTTGAATACATTCTCTACTGTTTACTCTCTGTGTAAAATTATTAGATGCAACCAGAGTTTAAATATGTGTTTGTTTGTTTATATATATATATATAATGCACACACACACACACACACACACACATACATGGGTGATTCTATAATTGCGGGTACATTTGGTGTTCCCACAAAAACAAAGTCATTATTTTTCTACTTTTTTTTTTTAGTGGTTATATTTTTTGTTATTTTTATTGTTCGTTATGAATTAACAAGATGTGCAGTCCATAACAATATAATCATTTATTTTAAAAGTGTCTTAAATAGCTACAAATTGTGATTGGTCAGCATATTTCTTGTGATCACGTATCAATCAAAATATTTTTTAGTACTTTTCTTTTGGCAACAGTTTATTCATTTTATTTATTAAAGCCCTAAATAGTTGCTTACTTAATTCTACAACATTAAATTATTTAAAATAAATTTGTTTCTTATAAAAAGTGTGTCACCAAATCTTGTCAACTCTTGTCAACAAATTTTCCCGTTAAATGAATTAAATTAATTATCTCTCAGAATTATTGAAGTTACAGGAAATGATGTTAATTTCACTCACTGATAAGATCTGAAGCTCTGAAAAGTATATGTGCTCTCTCTGAGAAAATATTTTAATCTAAAAAAGTTACACAAAGTTATTCAGTCAACTCTGTTACCACAATATCAAAAGGAAAACAGAATTTATTACTGATTTCACATTGGGTTATTTCAAGGTATTTTAATGTTTTCATAAGTGTCATGTTTGTGCAGTTGTCCTGCAAGGGGAGTTTTTGGAAAAAATAAATAAAAATGTCAACACACATTTTACACATTGTCTCCCTAGCTAGGTAACAGTGACAGACGGGGACACCACATGTACCCGCAACCATAGAATGAATCTATATATATATATATATATGTATGTGTGTGTGCGTGTGTGTGTGTATACACACACACACACAAACAATTCATTGGCTAGTGCTGTTTAAAAAGTGAGTGATTGCTTATCCAGAATTTTGTTCTGCTGTAGGCTGCATTATTCGCTGCACCATGCCGGTCTGATTTTCTTAAAGCTTTATCCAAGGATCAAGAAGTTGCAGAGGAGGATTGTTTAGCAAAAATTTGCGACTTCCTGATAAACTTTACAGCAACTGTGGATGCCATTTATGAAATGTATTCCACAATGAATGCCGAACTGGACTACTTAGTTTGAAACATCCTACAAAAGGTCAGTTTCTGAAGCTATCTTTAATCCTTTGCAGTTTTTAGTACACCATTTAACATGTTTAAAACTGTGAGGTCACAGACTCTTTTGTCTTTGTTGTTGCATGACTAGTTTAAAGGTGGGGTATTTTATCAAAAGAAAAAAATAGAATCTGGCCTTGTACAGAAACAAACATGTTGCTAATCAGCAGTAACATGCATATCTACTCATGACGGGGAGGAGAGAGCACTCGGTGCACATAAAGGACCTTTAATTTTCTAATGTTTAGTGATGATGAGGGTGTGCTGCTTTATGAAGTGCGGATGCTTTATCTCCATTCTTTAACAAGAACAATGGAAATAGTGCCTTTATTCTTCAAATAAGAAGTGATTTGTGCAATGTATATATGATTTGAAAAACTTCTTTCCCTATTGCAGGAGTCCTCAAGTCTCGGGATCCACTTTCCTGCAGAGATTAGACTTTAAACGCACCTACCTGCAGCTTTCTGTAATGTAGTAATCCTAAAGTTCTGTGTGTTTGACTTAAACTGCACTACTTTTACACTGTTGCTGCCAGTTGCTTTTTGGTTTGCTAGATTTCACCGGTCCTTCACAATGTCATTCTGATCATGGTGATACCCCTAATAAGATATTTTGCCCCCGGTTGCAGTCTCTTAGTGGTCTAAATGTATTATTATTAAGGTGTAGGCACATAAAATGTTCAGATTACTTGGTCCAAACATACCATAGGTCTGCTTGACACAGTATGTAGTTGATATATATTTGATAAAATATATATATTTTGGTTTTTTGCCAAAACCAGTACTTTAATGTAACTTTGTTTGTATGTATCCATCCCTTGAGGAATTGTCTGAATTGCACCTCTTACTCTCTTCCGCACACTTTTTTGGCTTCCCAATTTGACTTCTGAATGGTCTGAAATAGTTTGAATGTGGCAAGACAAAGCACATGCAAATTATACATTGAACATGATTCTTTTATTTTCATAAGATTCTAAATGCAACAGCCAACTTAAGCCAACTAATCTGTCGGAGTCTGTTGGTGTTTGTCTGTTCAGTGTGACTTGGCCTTAAGTGCTTATTTTATAAAGGTGATGATACACAAGGCAACATTTTTGTAGTCTGCAATTTTTGAGATCCTCCAATCAGAATTATAATTTTTTTTGAATTTCTTTATTATTTATATAATTATTATCTCCTTAATCTATTAGACAAGTCAGTTTAGTTTAATAGTATAATGCTTTTAAAGTAATATAAACATATATAATATGCAGTATAAGAAAGTAAACATCACTACATACGAGTTTACATTTTTTTTCCTCGTTCATTAAAAGATTGTTTCATCTTGCTGTGTAAATGTGTTTAAATTCCTCATATTGTTCAATCTTTTAATCTTTGGTAGTGAATCTGATTCTCTCACGAGAAGTGAATGAAAGTTTAAAAGTATGCGATTGGCTGCTTATGTCACACTTTCATATGCACATGCTACATTAACTCAGGATCAAGCCTGAGTTGACAGAGAAAGTTGATGACTAGCTTCATGGTACCAACAAACCCAGATTGGAGTGTTTTGGTTTTGTCAACTGAAAACTAATCCTGTAACTCTGAGTTTGTTTAGCCACCATCATGGTACAGGCTCCTGGTTGCTGGTTGGCGGCAACATTGCTCGAAATGTTGCCTCTTGTATCATCACCTTAATGGATCCAGATACAATTTTGTTGCCCATTTTTAATGGAAAAGTGGCTGAGCAACATCGCTCTGCAACATCTTTTCCAAGGCATTCTTAGAGGATCTTTTTTTAGCCGTGTTCATGGTAAAACTTGCTAATTAGCACATTATTAGGAAATGCGATTTGCAAAGATTCATTAAAAGACATTATACTCACTGCTTCTGTAGGTGAGGCTGGATCATGAATGATTCGCATGAACATAAACGCATCAGAACCAAACGTAACGTTAATCTTCTGCGTCAGATGTCTGGAGTGACTGCTATGTTCATTAATAATGCATTCCACAACAAAACACCTCAATCTCTTAGGAGTCTCACTTGTCTCTGCGTCTCGGTCTGATGACGGCTCACTCAGAGCGGGTCTGAGGTAAGGCACCAGTTCAGACTGTGTGACACGCTGCTGTCAATCAACTATTGTGGGAGTGGCCTCTGTCGATGTGACGCCACACCGATATGCATTTGAGAATGGCTTGATTTCAGAAGGGGCAACTTATTTTTATTAAATTAAAAGAAAACTACTGGTGGATCTTTATCATTGTAGGGTGGTTGTGTACACACACTCCCAAAACATATTTAAAAAAAATATATATATATAAAACTATATCACGTAATTACAGTAACATGAGTAGTTGTAATTCGTTACCTCCACCACTGACACTTTGTTTGTATTATGATCATATGTTCTGATCATTAAGATGTTTAAATATATAGATAATAAAGATTTTTGTGAATGTAAACAGATAGAGAATAACAACTAATTGTTTTATTTCTTCATACAGTATAACTCCTAAAAGTTTCTGTTACCATAGCAGATACATAACAAACACAACAGACATACCGTTCTGAGATGAGAGAAAATAGATTCATTGTAGGCTATTAGTTCAAAGGCAAATTCAGTTTTTTCCTCAGGCAAGTTAAGGAATAATGGAAAAGAAGGGGAAACTTTATTCTATCACTGACTGAAGCTGGTGATGGGCTCTTTAAAGGGATCATTGGATGAAATTAATGTAGAAGTCTGTAAAATAGCTAGAAATTTGGGATTGCTAGTTTAAATAGCACATTTTTACAGTTTTGTAACATTTTCCTTTAAATGTTAATCTGAGAAACTGTTTAATTTGATGTTTTTTTGCAAGGAAATTGTTATCTGATATTATCAAGATTGATTTACTGATGAAAGTGTTTGAACTGGAAATTATTTATTGTGTGTGCTTTGTATTTTCTGAAAGGGTGTGATTGTGATTCTATTCCTTCATTGAACAAAATCATCTGGAAAGGTATGAAAATTCCATTCTGTTTTGGACTTATAGGGCTCTGACTTATTTATTTCGTTATTGTTATTTATTTTGATACTGAGCTTGTCAGAATAATTTGATTAATGGACTTGCGTTAACTGAATCAATTCATTCATTCAATCAATCAATCAATCAATCAATCAGTTCAATTCATTCGCAGGTTCAAAGTTCCAAACAGATTAGTGGGTTGGGAGTGTTTGGGGGCTTTTAAGTTACTGAATGTAATATTTTGTTTAGTTAATTATTAATTTGGTTTACTGGTATTACACATGACTCACTTAGTTATACTGAAGAACAGCAAGAATATTTTTTTTAAAATACATTATTTTAAAAATCCTTAATTTAAATAAGTGTCTGTGTTGATTATTTACTCACCTGTTGTACTGTTACCCTCTCTTTATTCGTTCTTTGCTTATTCGTTCTATCATAGAACTTTATGATTACATTACTTTATACTTGAGAATATTTTATGTTGTACATCAGCAAGTGAAAGTAATAAATGCCTTGATGAAGAATGGTAAA
>JAUMHI010000051.1:13229404-13249663 GCA_032359435.1 Enteromius unitaeniatus
AGCTCGGACAGAGTGTGAACTGAGGCGTGGGTTTTTATGTGGTGCATGATGGGGCTGATGAGTGCAATCAGGTGAGGGATCCAGGTGAACATGATTAGTACTCTGGAGACTGTGATCGCTGCGTGTCTGCGAAGGTGGAGCCTGGTGTGGATGTTACAGTTCAAAAGTCAGACATGTCGTCGGCAGGTTATCACTGCTAAAAGAGACGCTAACGCACGTTCTAAACAAGTCTGAATGTTGATATAGGTGCTCATGGGAGTTTTAAGTGCGTAATATTACGTTGCAATGTGTTTATTGTATTAGACGCCTTTAGAGAAGACTACAACAAAAATATATTTGTCATACCAAAGAATAAACTACCCGCCAAAGTGGCTAGTAAGACTAAAGTTTTTACCCGCCACAGCCGAATTTTATCTGCATTTGGCGGGTGCCAATGTCAAGCCCTGATATATGTATACATATGCTGAAAATTGTAGACCCCTCCATTATTTCTAAGTAAGATAACTTGCAAAATTACAGGGTGATCAAATACTTATTTACCTCACTGCATATAAATACAGCTCTGGAAAAAAATAAGAGACCACTGCAATTTACTTCTAAATCAGTGTCTATTTGAATATTCTAAGCGCTCTAAGCATTTCATGCCAGTTTTTGTTAAATTTCCACACAAACATACTGTACTTCATTCTGTTTATTGAGGTACTTATTTGGTGAACACCTGAATCCAATTGTATTTAACAGGAAATGTATAAAAATTTTCACTATTTCCTCTTGCAGTGTGACCAGTTGGATAGTAAAAAAATGCTAGAAGTCTTTCAAAAGTAATTAGAAATGTAAAAATAAACACTAAACAAGCCAAAAACAGTGAAACGAAAGGTTTTAAATCCATAAAAAAGGCCTAAATCCTAGTTTTATTGGCACAAGGAATCAAGTTACTTCTATTCTAATATTTCAAAGACGGCAGTTTACAAAAAATGAAACAAACGTGCATTGTTTTGTATTGGTGAGATAAACAGTTTTAAGAATAAAACCCAAAAGAAACAGATTTTTCTGCAGTGGTCTCTTATTTTTTTATGTATGTATATATATACATATACAGTGATTCTGACAACACCTTTGAGAACATCTGGGGCATCTTAAAATAGAACAAAAAAAATACTGGAATTAAAAAAAATCTGTTCTAAGGGATTCCAGAAAGCTACAGTATAAGAAAAATAAAATTTTATCATCAAGATTGGAGAAGGATCTTCAGGACTGTTGGCCACCTGTTCCTTTAAAGAAAAAAAAACATATACACTTTAAATTTATACCCTTTAAATAAAGTACAAATCTGTATGGTTTGGCAATCTATGGTCCTAGTTTATGACAAGTTTATGACAAGTTTTTTTTTTTCTGAGAGTAATGTAAACAAGGTTAGTTGAACTCAACGTGTGCTGGGATTCTGTATTGATATAGCAATAAAATGTTTTTGTGTAAATTCTATAGTTAAAATATGGGGACAAAAAACAAACAGGTTAATTTGTTTTCAGTGAATGATTGCGAGTTTGATATCCTCTCAAAATGCAAAATTGTGTCTCCGGTGTAATGCTAAATGTTTGCGGTTGTTTGGTAAAGTCCCAATACTGAGCTCATATATTCATAACGCATAACAATGCCCCGATATGCAACGCAATGCTAAATGCTAAAACCTTACAGAGATTTTAACAAAAAACTCAGCTTACTATTTTCATAGCTTTGCTTTGTCAAGCAAATCATATTCCACATTGTTTGTGTGTGTGTACATAGTATTCCCAACATAATGGGTACTAAATGTCTACATATGGTTAATAATGGCAGTAAAGTTTGACGTTTTGGGGAGGTTACAAAATTGAGTTTTGAGTGAGGGATAATAACACAAATTAATCAGACAATCAAAAAAAGTGGTGATTTATTGATTTGATTTTTTCTTTATTTTATTTTTTATTATTTATTTATGTGGAATATTACCTGTAAATTCCATTTGGACTGTGCAATATTTATTATGGTGAATTATTATCAGGGCCACAGTTAGAAATGAGCCGAAAACAAGAATACTGTGAAAATACAGCACTCATGGATTTGTAAAAATGTCCACCAGAGAGGATGCTGGCTGAAATATTTTAAGTGATAGGGTGCACTTAACTGACTTTCTAAACCAAGGGTAAAATAAAGCATAGATAAGGGGATTAAGGGCTGAATTAATAAAGAAGACCCATGTTAGAAATTTCATTATAGAAGACATTACTGTATTCCCTGCAAGAGCAAAAATATAGATTGGTAACCAACAAAGAAGATGAATTACAACAATCATTCCTAATGTAAGAGCAGCTTTTCTCTCAGATTTCCTTCTCACTGAAGCTTCTATTAGACATTTACCCTTCATCAGAGAGTTTATACCTTTCACTTGCAGATGTACAACATAAAAGATCTTCAAATATAAAACTATGATCAGGGTTGAAGGTAAAAGCAAGGACACAAACACATCAGTGACTATCCATGTAAAACTCATCATCACAAAACACTCTCCATAACACACATCTATTTTATCTGAAGTGTCAAAATTTCTGTTGCTGGTAGAAAGAGCAGTCATATAAGCTGAAGACATAAACCAGCAGAGACAGATGGTCATTAAGGTTTTGGTTGTGGTTATTTTCTGTGGGTACAGTAAAGGGTGACACACAGCCACATAACGATCAACAGTAATTAAAACAAGATTACCAAGAGATGCTGACATAATCAAACCAAGGAACAAAGTAAACAGTCCACAGGCAGTTTTTCCAAAGTACCAGCATGTCTCAATCAATTTAATTGCCTCTGTTGGCATGGCAATAAGTCCAGTAAGCAGGTCAGCCACTGCTAGAGAGAGAATGATCAGGTTGGTTGGAGTGTGAAGCTTCTTGAAGTGAGAGATGGAGATGATCACCAGCAGATTCAGAAACACAGTCCATGCTGACAGCAATGAAAAAAACACATACATGATATTATATTCATGTCTGGAGCGTTTTGTCTTGATACATGATGAGTTGATGGCAGGAAAGCAGTATTGAGTCTCATAATCTTCTGTTTGATAGGCCATGAGTAAGTCTCCTCCTGTTAGGAGATTGTTCTGTTCTGTCCTTTCATTTATACAGTGTCTGGTTCACACTGACCAACCCACCTACCATCTACCGCCCACTCTGATGCTGAACAAGGAAGCTAATCTAATGTATTTAATGCAAATAATAGAAAACTACGTTTAATTGTATAAAAAAAATTAATACAAATGCAACTGTGATGCACGCGTACACACACACACACACACAAATTAATAAGGAATCTAACATCACTTTCCTTTGGAAACATCTTCAATTGGAAAAAATAACACATAACAAATTCACTTAAAAAAACTTATTATAATAATAAATAAATAAATAAAAATAAAAAGTACCAGGCTGATACCCAATCCTGTTGGCCACGGACAGCAGGCGAGATGGTGAGTCCCCCTCCCAAAATCCTAACAAGAACAGTGCAAGGATGACAAAATAAAGCATTGCTGCTCAAAATTATGTGCTGAAAAACCAGCCTGCACCCCTTCCTCACCACATCCTTTTTTATATTGATGTTTGTAATGATTTGTAAATGTTGTCATGTTGTCTCTCTTGCCAGTGAAACAAATTACTCCTAAGGGATAATAAAGTTGATCTGACTCTTCTCCCACATTTCATTGTCCAGAATGGTCTGCTTGATTGTGTCACTCAGTGAAGGGGAGAGGAAAATTTGTTTTTTGCAGTGCCACGCATGAAGACCGAGATAGAGGCACAGTTTTTTTTGTATGTATTCTGGCTTCCAAGCTTGGGAATCCTTGTGGATAGCAGCCATGATTTTTAAGCTTCATAAATCATAAATATCCGCAAGTACTGTGTCATAAAACTAAACTATATGCCTTCATGGGGATATCGTCTGAATCAGACTGATGGGTTTTGTTACAAAAAAATTAAGTAAGAGCCTCCTCATACTGAAATGCAGTATTTTTGAATATATGAAATACCTATTTAAGTAATGCATGTTTTTATATGTGACCCTGGACCACAAAACTATTCTTAAGTCGCTGGGGTATATTTGTAGCAATAGCCAAAAATACATTGTATGAGTCAAAATTATTGATTTTTCTTTTAGCCAAAAATCTTTAGGATAGTAGGTAAAGATCATGTTCCATGACGGTATTTAGTCAATTTCTTACCGAAAAAAATATTTAATATAATTTTTGATTAGTAATATGCATCGATAAGATCTTCGTTTGGACAACTTAAAAGGTTATTTTCTCAGCATTTAGATTTTTCTGTACCCTCAGATTCCAGATATTCATATAGTTGTATCTCGTTCAAATATTGCCCTATCCATCCAATTAGAAATTGGCACAATTTCATATACTGACATATAAGTCTACCCCATACAAAATATGTGTATATAATGCATATATTGCCATATATGGAATGTATATAATTATTAATATATAGATATATTTTTTATTTATGTGTTATATAAAAGTAGGAAATTTATGCACAGCCAATTATTTACATATATGTGATGATGTTTTAATTATGAAATATTTGGTTTCATATATTTGATGTTTAAATATGTTTTGTAATGTATCTTTAAAGTTAAGTCGCAGTACTGTGCATTGCAGATAAATATATATATATATATATATATGTGTGTGTATGTGTGTGTGTGTGTGTGTGTGTGTGTGTGTGTAAAATATCTTAAAAATAACTTTTACCTTTTATTTTAATCGCTATTTGTGAGTAGGATATATTACTAAGTACTAAGTTAAAGCTTATTTAATAAAAGACTGTAGAATAACAATTATTTAAGTAATAATCATAAGTTGTAGTATATTACTGATTCTAGTTTTGGTTTCAATAAATTATCTAACCTTTTCTGTGTAGATGCTCCATCAATCACACCACTGTCATCCACAATCCGTCGGTCCAGCCTCCATTTCTATTCCATGAGAATTTCTAGCTCTTATTACCTTTTCAATTGACAGAAACAAAAGCAAAATCAGCAAATACATTAACAAAACATATTTAATTTTTACAGTCTATAGTGTAGACTACATTTCAGAGATAAACTCTATGCCGTATTTTTGCTCCATTACTTTTGTCAAAGAGCTCTAATTTAGCTCTAAAGTATCTCTGTACAGATTTGCAGCAAATAATGAAAAGTAGCACAACACGCACAAATTGCAAAACACATGCAGCTGTAATCATAACATTACATAAAAAAACACTGAATATTTGAAACTACATGTGACCTATACAGACAGAGGGTTTTGCAGTCTAAAACAATAATATAACACTTTTAATATTAGCATATGAAGTGTGGGATACAAAAGCCTCTAAGTACCTCAAACGTTTCTTTAAAATTAACATTTCTTTTGGGCTAACGTTACTTTGTATGTTTCCATGGAAGTACTGGTATCAGCTTAATGTTGGGATTTAGCGCATTTGAAGTGAAAGTTGATGAACATTTACGTGTGGAGAGCACGCACATAGTATAGTTATCCCGTTTTATGCATCTGAACTCTTTATAAGCATGTTAATAAAGCATCCAGTAAACTAGTGTATATAAAATTAACGTTACGTTGTCTGCACCGCCGAAGCAAGGACGTTTCATCCAGCGCTCTACTCAGCGATGTTTGTCTGTCTTCCAGCATGTCTGTAAAACCATTGCCGTTTAATCTTTGTGTTAAGGTGCTGGAACATTTGGCATCCTTCTACTTGCCAATAAAAAACGGCCGACTAACAGACGACTGCTCGTTTAGCCGCAGCCATTGCCGTAGGCGCCGTTGTGTTTGAATCTTGGCGCATGCGCAAAAGCGGTATGATTCGCGCAGGTCCTGCAGTATTAATTAATTGCATATTAGTACAGTGGTGATGTGGACAAACAGTTAAACAAAGCGTTCCCCACTGTAACTCTACAATACATTCATTTTCCTTCAAGAACAATCATTGGCATTTGGGCTCATTGGCATTTTTAACGTTACACTTTTACCTGTTTTCCCCCTAGAAAACTGAATTGAAACAATTAATAAAATTAAGCAAAAGGTAATTTTGTCTATGAAAGCAATGCCAGCAACGAGGTTATAAGCTTCTATACTCTTTGTCCCAGTTCTGCACTAACGTAACGCTGTGTTTATAAAACCTGAACTGGGGTATAGAACTAGAATAGAACTGCTTTTCTATCGCTGCTCGTCTTGCTCCTCACAGGACAGATCTACAGAGCAGTCCTTCATGGTAACAAACAAAGACGATGTAACTAATAGGCTTAGATTAAGTGAATGGTACAGAGAGCTGTATTCATTAAAATTGTGAGGAAAACAAGTTTGCAAATGTGAAAATTTATTTAACAGTTTTATACATTTTTATACAAAAGTTAAAATTTAGTGACTTACATTTTAGGAACATTTTAGAGCATTTTTTGCTCTGTTTCGGCAACAAAAGTTTAAAAGCAAAGTCAGAGTTGAATCTAGTCTCACACACAGCGCTGTTTCGTTTATGAATGAATCTTTTGAACAAATCTAGTGAGTCGATGATTCAATGACCCATTCAAAAAGATAGTCACTTGCTTCATCACTAAATGAATCAACCGTTTAACTGAATCGTTTTAATGGATGATTCAGTGACAAAGTCAGTGACTTACTGCCACCTACTGGTGGGTTCAGTTATATTCTGGAAATTCTATAAATATAATCAAACCAACACACATATCAATGGGAAGCTTAATTTTTGTCATTGATCTGAAAGTGTCTGTTCCTTTTTTTTTGGAGTAGGACCACTAGTGCTCCTGAGCCCTTAATGTAATATTAAAAACTAACTGCAAACGTTTTTGCAAATTGTAAACTAATAAATATAGCTAATCTACAAATCTAGCAATGCTGTACCAGTAAAAAAAATGTTTTTAGCTAAGCACACCAGTTAGAGACACAATCAAAAATTACTTTTTTTAATTCTTAAATTTCACTCATCTTTTTTAGGGGGGTCATTAATGATTCTTACATTTGCAGATTTTACATTCTCACAGATTTGCAGGTGCTTATCTTTATACAGTATACAAGATGGTTTTAAGAAAATATTAAATAAGCTGTAAATAAATGTTTATATACAGATACTAGGGGAATTTCATATTTGTTCATATTTTCAGAAGATAGTGTAGAAAATTAGCTCAAACCAAGAACCAAATCAGAATCATTTACGATTCTATAGGGAATTTGCACAGAATCACTGTTTTACAGCGGATCACTGAGTTGGTCTGCGATTCACTAAACAAGCCATATAACCAAAGAGGGTAGAAGCCCAAGAGGCAAAACTTAATAGAACGCTCCCTAGCAGTTCAGCCCATGACGTGACCATGTCGCCGCCATAATATTGACGAACTTACAAAAACAAATAGGCTTATATTTACAGTGTGCGCTTTGTATGGGAGGATGGAAGGATTTACCCCCTCTGGTTTATGCCTCCCTGCCTCGGCTGAATTATTTTTATCCCAGGTGGGGATAGAATTATTCGTGAAACATGAAGCTATGAAGTCCCGTTTTGAATCAAATAATTCCCGAAATGCGAAAGTTTTTTCACGAAAAGTGAAAGTGTAGTGTGTCACATCTTCACAAACAACTGATCCCGGATCAGTCACAAACACAGCGCAACCAGCGACCTCTGAACCGACACAATTCACCAGATCACCTACTGTATCTTGGAGGATGCTCAGATTCTGTTTTTCTCTCTGCCTGCCTGAGCTTCTAGGATTTGCTAAATCACCCAAAGACTTTGAATACACCTGCCTGCCTAGCTTTCTGGAGCCGCTACCTGCCCTGTTTCAAAGACTGAGTATTACTCTTGACATTTATGCTAAAGCCTGCTATGGACAGAGCCTTTTGAGTTATGTTTACCTGTGTTACTTACCTGCACTGATTCCTATGTTGCTCCTGTGATGTAAATAAAGAAAACTCACCTGTTAAACTTTACCTTCTGCTCTCTGCCTGTTCACTGAGTGTGACAAAGCCAGAGTAAAGAGATGTGTCAGATGTGCTAGATAGGAAAAAGATCTGCCACCTGCAGTAGATTTTGATATTCTTGGTATTATCAAATGGCCAGAGTTTTGAGAACGCAGCGGACGTGGAGGACTATAATGTGATAAGAGCTCGCTCCACTACCAAGGAGCTAAGCCATGGTTGCCGTGATTTTTGTCAAGTAAGACATGATCCTGGATCAACATATTTTATTGTTCCTGGATCAACATTGCTGTCCAAAAATATAAACTTATCCCAATCCTCACCCTTAAACCTACCCCTACCCAAAATGTATGTATATGCCTAAAATCAGTGGGAAATGAAAGCAGAAGCACCTGACTATGATTATAAGCCTAAAACAGATATTTCTAGAAAATTTACTCCTCAATTCTGATTGGTTGATTAGAATGTTGTTCCAGGATCAACAAAGGAAAATCTTGTACTTGGTGAAATCACTCACCCTAAGCCATTCAGGGCTTTATAAGTAATTAACAAGATTTTAAAATCTATACAATGTTTGATAATGTTCAGTGCTTTGCTACAATCTGTATTGTTAGAAGCACTATATAAATAAAAGTGACTTGACTTGACTTGATAGGGAGCCAGTGCAGTGCTAACAGAACTGGGCTAATATGCTCATACTTCCTTGTTCTAGTAGGGACTAGCTGCTGCATTTTTAACCAGCTGTAGTCTATTTATCAGGCGTGCAAAAAAACACCCAATAAAGCATTACAATAGTCTAGTTTCATAAACGCATGAATTAACATTTCTGCATTTGATGTTGAGACCATAGGTCGCAATTTAGATATGTTCTTGAGATAGAAAATGCAGTTTTACAGATGCTAGAAACTTGGTTTTCAAATGAAAGATTGCTATCAAACAGCACACCTTCCTAACTGATGAAGAAGAATTGAGCAGAAATCAAGTGTTAGACAGTGTTCTAGATTATTACATCTGGGGTTTTTCAACACAGTCTCACTCCAACTTGTCACATTTCAACGTTTCTTCTCAGCCAGGTGAAACACACCAAATTCAAAAACAGAATGCATAGCTGATATAAAAAATTGGATAACTTACTGTTCAATTCTAACAAAACAGAGGTGTTAATTAAGGACCTAAAAACCTAACACGGTCTCCCTCCAACTCGTCACATTTTGACGCTTGGTCAAAACACTTTTGCGTCACTTCAGCCCTTTTTAGTTAGCATATTTTCCCACCAAGTTAAACAAAACACTTCTAGCTTTGTTTTCCTCCAGCTATGTTCCACTTTACAGGATGCTCTTTTTAGGGTGCAAGTGTGCCCCTAGCCAGGGGTGCCCAATCCTGCTCCTTGATATCTACTTGAAAAAATAGGTAGTGTATATATTTAATCATTAATAAAGTAGTCAGTTCGAGTTCAAAAATGAAGTTCATGAAGAAATGGTGCTGGATCATAATCTCTGCGCTTTCTTTTTCTTTTTTCACTTTAAACAAACACAAAAGATTTCTATATTTCTATTTAAAAACCTTTTGTTTTTTGGGTTTTTTTTAACCATAAGCTGAGTTTCAGTTTATTTTTCTGACTAGATCCAGTTCACAGAGGCCAGGGGCTCTCTGCGTTGTAAACAACAAAGCCTGTTAACATAAAAATATCACCAATCATCATAATTTAGAACATTAAGCTGTAACAACAGCATACATTCTCAAACATATGAACAATAATTCAGTTGAACTTTTTTATTCATTTCATAACCGTTGTGTCACAGAAGCAAAAAACTTTATGTTAGATTTATAGGCAATACAACAAAAAAGTTACATCAGAATATGCAGTGTTCGTTATATTGCACTCCAGGGGGCACAGTTAGAAAGTGTGGTCTACCATTCTGAATGCTAAAACACAAATACACTGGAAATACGGCCATCATGATTAATTATAATTTGTAAAAATGTCCACCAGAGAAGAAGCTGGCTGAAAAATTTTAAGTGACAGAATGCATTTAACAGATTTTCTAAACCAAGGGTAAAATAGAGCATAGATAAGAGGATTCAGGACCGAGTTAACAGAGAAGACCCATGTTAGAAAATTTCCTATTAAAGATGACATCATTGTGTTCCCTATAAAAGAAAAAATATAAATTGGTAACCAACAGAGAAGATGAATTACTACAATAATTCCTAAAATCAGTGCTGCTTTACTCTCAGATTTCCTCCTCACTGAATCTTCCATTACACATTTACTACTCTTCATCAGAGAGTTTATAACTTTCACTTGCTTATGTACAACATGAAATATCTTCAAATATAAAGCTATAATCACGGTGATGGGAAAAAAGAAAGACACAAACAGATCAGTGATTGTCCATGAAAAACTCATCATGAAAGAACACTTCCCAAAACACCCACCTATTTTGTCTAAAGTGTCAAAATCTCTATTGCTGCTTGAAAGGGTAGTCATATAAGCTGAAGAGCAAATCCAGCAGAGACAGATGTACATTAAGGTTTTGGTGTTAGTTATTTTCTGTGGGTAAAGTAAAGGGTGACACAAAGCCACGTAACGATCAACAGCAATTAAAACTAAATTCATGAATTCAAATTCAAAAACACATACATGATATTGTATTCATAACTGGAGCGTTTTATCTTGATACATGATGAGTTGATGGCAGGAAAGCAGTATTGAGTCTCATGATCTTCTGCTTCATATGCCATGAGTAAGTCTTCTCCTGTTAGGAGTTTGTTTTACTCTTCTTACTGTTCTTTCATTTATACAGTGTCTGGATCAGACTGACCTAACCATATTCCGCCCACTCTGATGCTGAACAATGACATCAATACTTTATTAGAATTTTTTGTATTTCCTCAGTACACAATGTGCAGTGGGGCCTTATGCCTCATAAGGGAGGTCTAATCCAGCTTCATGCATTCTGATATATTTACTCCATGAGGTTTTCAACCCTGCTCATGGGAACCCACTGTCCTGCAAAGTTTATAGTTTCAACCTGATTTTCTCATAATTTGCCTTATAAATTTGCCATAAAATGCAATAAATATTTGTAAAAACTTGTAAAAATACACAGGACTAATCACGGTTAGTCCCATACCAGCATATTAAACTGTAGAACAAAGGCAATTTTTTATGTACATTTAAAATTAAAACTTAAATCCGTTAGTTGAGCAGGTTTCAACATAATTTCAACATAATCATTACACCATAAACATGGTTTATGAAGACGAATGGCTTAAAAATAGATACTAAGCTAGTGTGTTATGAAAGTATCCTGACCTATTGCCTGTATCTTCGACCTGTCTCTGTCTTGCCTGCATTGCCCTGTTCACCATGTACCGACCTAAGCCTGTTGACTATGATTGAATGCAGCAAATGGGTCCCACTGACTCCCACCATTCACCAAGAAGACTTTGCCGACACCAGATCCAGCGGCTGTCTACCATTTGGCCAATGAAGTCTCCACGCGGGCCTCTGTCCTCGCCACCCACCAGCAACAACAGCAAAAACTTACCTCACTCATAAAGGAGCTGGTGAGATCAATGCAGGCTCTCGCAACTTCTACTTCCGCCGGCACGCGGGCTGCTGCTTCACCCGCTCCTTCTCCTCCTGCTGTGCCCACAACGCCAATGAATAGCCACCTTTCTCTCCCAGACAAGTACGACGGATCTCCTGGGAAATGTAAGGGCTATTTGTTGTAGTGCTCTGTCTATATAAACCAGCAGCTGCAGTTCAGTTACAATTACTGATGATTGTAAAGATCCTCATGCTACAAGGCAACAGAAAGGAATATATCGCATCAATGACTGTGCAAGAAAAACTGTCTGTAAAGGTACACTCTTCATAACACTCATCTGTTGTGTTTGAAGTGTCAAAACACTTGTTGATGATAAAAATGGAAGTGTTGTAAATTTATTTATTATTTATTTTTTATTTTATTATTAAAAAAACAAAAAACTCTACCCTTTATCTGACTCTTAAGCTCGAAATATAATGCTAAGGACCTGTATGACTACAAAATTATTGGTTCTTGATTCTTGAATCATCATTTTGCTTTCCAGACACATTACGCTACCTCATTTCTTTTTCTAACAAATGTAAATAGAATCATAATGCACTCACCATTAAAGTATAGAACTGTTCTTCTCTTTTCTCAAGAATCCTCTTCCATGCTAGGTATGGTATTATTGGGATGATACTCATCATTCTTCTTCCTCCAAAGAATAATACCAAAAAGTTCTAGACTTACTCCCATAACTCCTCTGGATCATCCAGATGGTCCCTGGCTCTCTTCATGGCATTGACCAGCTCCTCCCGTGTAGTTCTGGGCAGACTTGTCACCATTCTTAACATCAATGATACCCCACAAGGAGATCTTCCGTGGGGCCCCAGTTCAAGAGACATTGACAGTCATCATTAGCCTCTTCCATTTTCTGACAATTGCTCCAACAGTTGTTCTTTTTTCACCAAGCTGCTTAGCAATTGCCCCTTAGCCCTTTCCAGCTTTGTGAAGCTCTACAATTTTTTTTCTTGTGTCTTTTGACAGCTCTTTGGTTTTGCCCTTGTTGCTACTTAGACTTTGGCTGATTGTGGGGTCCACAGGTTTCTTTATAACAGCTAACAACCTCAAAAAGGCGCTACTAATTTAGAATCATGAGAAGAGTGTAGCTGGGCTATTTAAAAGAAAAATAACAGGTTTTTGAAGGTCAGAAATCTGGCTGATAATTTATTGACTTAAGAGATCAAATACTGATTTGACACAGTAATTCCCAAATAAATTGTTGATTCCCACTGGCCCTTGTCTATCATGGCCTCTCAATAATCCCCATCCAATCCATTGATTGGCTGTATTTTTCTGCTCTTCACCTGTAGCTGGTGTGTGGTGAGCCCACTGATGCAGTTGTCCTGTGGCTGCAGGAACTGTTTGACCTCTGTAAGTTTTAACAAAGGAGTCTGTACCGAATATTAAATTTTTTTGACTCATGTTTTGACTCAGTAATTCCCGAAAAAAATAAATAAATCATACAATCAAAATCATCATGTGATTTCCGGATTTTTCTCACAGAGGAAATGCACCTATGCTGAAAATTGTAGACCCCTCCATGATTTCTAAGTAAAAGAGCTTTCAGAAGCACAGGGTGATCAAATACTTATTGACCTCACTGTATATATATATATATATATATATATATATATATATGTGGAATTAGTCAGAATTTAAATTGCATTATGCAACATAAGATTGGGCAGGAGAGGGGTTGGTCAGTCTGATCCAGACACTGTATAAAATAAAAGACAGTAAGGAGAACAGAACAAATTCCTAACAGGAGGAGACTCACTCATGGCCTATGAGACAGAGACAGATCATGAGACTCAATACTGCTTTCCTGCCATCAACTCATCATGTATTAAGGGAAAACACTCCAGACATGAATACCATATAATGTGCATGTTTTTCATGGACTGTGTTTCTGAATCTGCTGGTGAT
Organism: Enteromius unitaeniatus; assembly: GCA_032359435.1. NCBI lineage: Eukaryota > Metazoa > Chordata > Actinopteri > Cypriniformes > Cyprinidae > Enteromius > Enteromius unitaeniatus. The sequence goes on from JAUMHI010000051.1 coordinate 13,242,944, forward strand.
CATCTCCATCTCTCACTTCAAGAAGCTACACACTCCAACCAACCTGATCATTCTCTCTCTGGCTGTGGCTGATCTGCTTATTGGACTTTTTGTGATGCCCATCGAGGCCACCAGGCTGATTGAGATGTGTTGGTACTTCGGAGACACTTTCTGTAGCCAATTTTTGACAATAACAGGGCTGCTCATTTCAGCATCTCTTTTTAATTTAATTTTAATTGCTGTTGATCGTTATGTTGCTGTTTGTCACCCTTTACTGTACCAACAAAAAATAACTACAACTAAAACTGTATGTGTCATATGCATCTGTTGGTTGTGGTCTTCAGCATACAATATTTCCTTTGTATTAGATAACAGATATTTTGATCCAACAATCAGAACATATGGGTGTTATGGACAGTGTTCCTTTATGACTAACGAGATTGGCGGTAGCTATGGTTAATCATTAGTTTGTGTTCCTCCCAATTTTTTTTTGCAAACATAATTTCACAAGTTCCCACTTTCTCTTTAGTACACAAATATAGATTAAGCATGTTTGGCATGCTGTTCGGGGAGAAGGCTGGGAGCTTGGCAGATTTAACCCCTAGGTGGTGAGAGTTGGGCAGAGCACTGTGTCCAGGTTTATTCCCCATGTGCCCCCCCAAAAGTGTTAGACTTAGGTTGGGGGCCACGACGGTGGGGGCAATGCTCCAAATTGGGAGATCCCATACACTTGGCAGCATAATTGAACAACCACCGCCGGCTGGAGCCATCCATGTCGGTGGGTGCAAGAGTTCCGACTTTTGCAGTCTGTTGCCGTAAGGTGGATGTAAGTACACATCTCTTGCTGGAGTATTAAGTACGGCTTTAGCTCATTTAATGTCGTCATGCCAACTTCTTGTCAATTCCCTACACTGGCTATATGGAGTTGGATATTGACATGTGTAACCAATTGATTCCTAATTGTGGGGTTTTGGTGGTCAAGGATCCTCCTGGGGGCATCTGTCTTCAAATTCCTGGAGTGCTGGGATTGAATGTCCTTAGTTGTTGCTATCAGGAGCTCTTTGGACAGTTTGGCCCTTGCTTGTTTCACTCTCCCTCTTCTGTTGAGGCTCCAAAATTTTGGACTGGACAGGCATTACAACATTGCCATCTAGTGGAGGACTAGTCCTCAATGCATACTGGTTGGGCTAAGTTGCGGTTCATAAGTTGTGTAAACCTTTTACGGGTGACCCCATCCCCTTCTCTGAAACTCCCAACTCCCACTTCACATTCTCTCCCTAAGAGTCTTCATGGATTACTAAGCTACAAGTGTTATATCTTGTGAATATACAGTTTTCATGGACATGTGTGGATTCAACTGAAAAGCCTGAGTGCGATGGGTAAAATGGTCTCAATTTCATGGTAGTCACTTATTTTATTAAAAAGATTGGAAACTCTTTTAAGAATTAGGCTTAATACTAAGGGGTGACAAATGGACACCTCAGACCAGCTGCAAGAGAATTGCTGGCAAAGGCTTGTGTGCTTTACGACTGATCAAGAGATTTGTTTGGGCTGGACTATTTAAGGTGAAAGAGTGAAACAGTACATTAGGTTTTTCTGTAATCAGAAGCCTCCACGCCACGAGTTTGTGGAGCTAGGTCCAGGACTCCTGCATTCTGCCGTGTGTCTCAATCAGGTATGCACTTGCTATTCTTAGATATATCCTTGTTGTATTGAAGTGATACATTCTTTTAAATTGAAACTGAATTAGATTCTCATCGCTTAATTATGTAATTGGCTTGATATAATTTCTTGATTTACCAAAGTTGTGCATTCTTTTAAATTGAAACTGAATTGATTTCACATTTTTTAATTATGTAATTGGCTTGATATAATTTTACCTGACGAATAAACTATTTCTTGATTCATTCTAGACTGCTGAAATCTTTGTCACTAGTAGTGTGTGCGGAAGACTTAGCGCACATACATTTCCTGGCCAGGATATGCAAACTGGTGGCACGCTTGTTTTATCTAGAGACCTCTTGATTTCTGATATCATTGAAATTGACAAGTTGGGTAAGATAAGGACCAAGTAACTAAACGATACGGGCTCCCTCCAACTTCTGAGCAATTATCAATCTGGCGGGTTTGTGTTTTTACGCTACTGCGTTCCGGCCGACGTTAAACCCAGATGGCTTTGAGTCCCAAACGGAACGGGGGAACAGAAAATATAGCACGTCTAAAATGATCAAGCCTCTAAATTAGGATAACTAAATTCAAAATCGGCATTCAAGTTTATGATTATAATCTAAATTTAATAATAACTAAAAATTGTAGTCAGATTTGAAACGAGGTAAACGTAAAAGTAAAATTAGAAACCAAAGTTAGGAAAACTGAAGAGTATGTTCACAGAAGCGCTGGAAAGCGAGACATGCAGCATCCAGGCTACATAAGGCGGAACCTTTCACCTGCACCAGGTGGTGATGACTGATGGTGCTTCTGGCAGGCCCCAGTTGTGGGCTGGTAAGAGCTTTTCTGATGTCTGGTCAGAAATATTTGAGTATTTTAGTTTTTTATTGCTTCTTTAAATAAAGCTTTAAAAATGTACATTGTCCACACGTCTTGCCAGGTTTACTTGCCCTACACACGTGTGTCCTTTATTTGGGTCATTTCCCTATTTTCTTTTGGAGCAAGGAAATGTTGTGTGATATTGTTGTATGTACGTCTCTGGATGTAGCTTTTTCTGTGCAAAGGTGCCCTCTGGCATTGTATGAAGGATACCGACATCCTGGTTTATTGTGCTGATGAGCAATCTGTCCTTTTTGGGGAAATGTTTGGTTATACTATTTTATTATTTTAATAGTCCATGACATTCTACTAACTACAATTAACATTGTAACTACTCAACTAATTCTTATTCATTTGCAACTTGTAACAGACAGTCTACTAATACTCTAATAACTGCTAGTTCATATGTAATAGAAAAGTTACTTGCTGTTAGTAGGATGTCTAAAGTGGACAATCGAAATAAAGTGTTACCAATTTGTTGTTTATATATTTTTATTTATTTTTAGGTATTGGTTCAATCACCAATTAGGCACAGAAACAGTTTTTAAAAAGTATTGATTTGACACTGTTATCAAAAAAAAAAAAAAAATACTACCCAACCCTATAGCTAAGGAACTCACATTCACATAAAGCAGCCTTGACTCGTTTGGGTGAGGGTAAAGTGCACAACATATGTTTCTTTCAGTGCCTTGTAGTTGGTTATATCCAGGGCTGGACTGGGAGTAAAAATTGGCCCTGGCATTTTATGGTTCAGCCGGCCCACCACCACATATAGGCCTACCATATACAGCTCTGGAAAAAAATAAGAGACCACTGCAAAAATATCAGTTTCTTTTGGGTTTTATTCTTAAAAATGTTAATCTCACCAATACAAAACAATGCACCTTTGTTTCATTTTTTGTGAACTGTGAAATGTTTAGTGTTTATTTTTAAATTTCTAATTACGTTTGAAAGACTTCTAGAATTTTTTACCATCCAGCTGGTCACACTGCAGGAGGATAGTGTTGATTACAGCAGTGCTTTTATACTTTTCCCATTAAATACATTTGGATTCAGGTGCTCACCAAATAAGTACCTCAATAAACAGAATGAAGTATGTGTGTGTTTAGAAATGTAACAAAGACTGGCAAGAAATGCTTGTCATACTGAGAGAGTACTGATTTAGAAGTAAATTACAGTGGTCTCTTATTTGTTTTCAAAGCTGTATATATATATATATATATATATATATATATAACTCCAAAAAAATAATTTTCAATTAATAAAAATAAGTAGGCAACTGTGTACACATAGACTACTATAATTTAAAATTCTGCCAGTAATATTCACACTATGGGACAGCAAAGACCTCCACAAAGAATGCAAACACTGATACAGTACTGGCAGTACTGGCAGTCCTGCGTTTCCCCTTCATGCAAGCTTCTGTTATTAAGCTCCTTACATTTTGCTGCTTCAACTTTTCTCCCACAGCTTCTCTCCACCGCCCTTGCTCTTTTCTGGTTTATCCGTTGTTATAGACGGACTCATCTCAAACTACGGTCGAACTCTACATAGCAGATGAAAGGGAGATGAGGGCTGGCCAGGAGGGAGGCAGGCCGTGGCCTGAGATTTCATTGGACTAGCTCAATGTTCTTTTAGACACTCAACCAATGGGCCGCAATTCGTGTCTCAGATACTCCACTGCGGAGCCTGTTAAGAGATGATTAGATCAGCCCAGTGTCAGTATGGAAAATGAACCAATGGGCTGCTGTCCCTGCTTTATGGGCCATACCGTTGGCCAATAAAAAAAAAATCCTATTATATCGACCAGCCCCCAAGTGCGTCGGCCCACCAGGCATTTGCTCGGTATGCCAGATTACCAGTCCAGCCCTGGTTATATCACATCTTTTATTGCAGAACTGCTGCTGAAAAGCTAGGTACAAAGCAAAATGTAATATGTATCTGCAACACTTTCAGTGTTTGTGGAGTAAATAGTACAGTTTCTCATTCAGCAGAAGCAAAGCGTAAAAGCTGTCTTTAATACCCAGTAAAACTACAAAGCATCAGAAAAGATACTTAAATACAGTAATTACTTACATTTACTCAAGTATTTTACACCTCTGGTTTAGGGTACTCCAGTGAAAGCAAATATTTATATAAAATGATTTCTTAATTCTTTTTTACAAATGCTTGCAAACAATTCAATTAAGACATCTGAAAACAATGGAGGAGATGATGCCTCCTTCATTGTTTTCAGTTGTCTTAATTTAACGGTGGAATGTCAAAAAACATTAAGTGCCAAAAAGCAATGGCAAGTGGTCCTGACCAAGCAGCAATATGTGATGAGTTGGGAGCCGGAATGTGTTGTCCATATTGATAGTCTTTCATAACACCTTCAACTATCATTCTAACAAGAAAAACAACAACAAAAACAAAAAAATAATACTGTGAAACAGTGTTATTTAACTGAATATTTATTAACATACGGACATCAGGTATCATGAATGACATATTTAAAAAATCAGTCAGTAAACATTTTTTTGGTAAAATTAAGATAACACTGTGAGTGGGTTTCTCTCAAGGATGTCGTGGGTTGATCTGTCATTTACAGGGACATGTCTTTGTTCAGTTTGTATACACTTTGAAATCCTAATTATGTTGTTTTGCATGTTTTATTGATGCAGAGATTATGCTCCAATAAACTGTTAATTAATGGGACATACACTGTACTGATGCAACTGTTTCTTCGATACAATAATAAGCATAATGATAAAAGAGAGAGACCGCAAGAGAGATAGAGCGAAAGAGAGAGAGATGCCCACAACAATTATGATGTTACGATCTCTAATTATAATCTGTAAAAATGTCAACATGAGAGGATGCTGTTTGAAATATTTTAAAAGTTAAAATGTATTTAATGGATAATTTAAACCATCTGTAAAATAAAGCATAGATAATAGGATTCAGACCTGAGTTAACATACAATGTCCATATTTGAAAGGTTATTAAAGTAGGAGAGATCATGGTAGTTTTTGTCAAAAAAAGGATACAGTATGGAATATAACAAAGCAGATAAACTGTGACAATGATTCCTAATGTCAGAGCAGCTTTACTCTCAGATTTCCTCCTCACTGAGCTTTCCATTACACATTTACCACTCTTCATCAGAGAGTTTATAGCTTTCACTTGTTTATGTACAACATAAAATATCCTCACATATAAAGTTATAATCAGGGAGCATGGACAAATGAAAAACACTAACATATCAGTGAGTCCCCATGACAAATTTAATAATAAATAGCAATCTCCATAGCATGTGTTTGATCTTTGTGAGGTGTCAAAATATCTGCTGCTGGCTGAAAATGAAATATTGTAACTCGAACAGAAAAACCAGCAGAAACAGATGCTCAATAAAGTTTTAGTTGTGGTTATTTTCTGTGGGTACACTAAAGGGTAACACACAGCAACATAGCGATCAATGGCAATTAAAACTAAATTACAAAGAGACACAGAAAGAAGCAATCCAACGATCATTGTAAACAGTCCACAGTAAATATGTCCAAAGTACCAACACGTCTCAATCATCTTTATGGCCTCTGTGGGCATCACAATTAGTCCTAGAAGCAGATCAGCTACAGCCAGAGAGAGAATGATCAGGTTGGTTGGAGTGTGAAGCTTCTTGAAGTGAGAGATGGAGATGATCACCAGCAGGTTCAGAAACACAGTCCATGCTGACAGTAATAAAAAAAACACATACATGATATTGTATTCATGTCTGGAGCGTTTTTCCTTAATACATGATGAGTTGATGGAAGGAAAGCAGTATTGAATCTCATGATCTTCTGTCTCATAGGCCATGAGTGAGTCTCCTCTTGTTAGGAGCTTGTTCTGCTCTGTCTTTTTAATATATACAGTGTCTAGATCAGACTGACCCAGCCCATCTTCCGCTCCCACTCAAAACCATGTAAAACAATGAAATCATTATATCGATTATAAAACAAATTGACTCTACCATTTATTAAAGATATGTATGATAACACAACCAACAACAAATAGGCTAAAGAATGAATAATAGGAACATTTAAAAAGGTAGTGTTACGCCTGAGGCGTTTTCTGTTTCATGTTCCCTGTCTGTATTTGAGTTCGTATTTGGTATGTTCCTGTTTCCCCCCGGTCCTTGTGTTGTATTGGTTTAGTCTTTGCCCATGTTTGGTT
>JAUMHI010000051.1:13281119-13297090 GCA_032359435.1 Enteromius unitaeniatus
TTCTTCCCTTATTTTTTATTCTTCTATTTCATTATATCTATATATGTCTAGAGCACTGACCAAGGAGCTGCTTTTCAACTCATTGTATGTGTAAAAATATATGATGACATTAAAGGCATTCTATTCTATTCTATTCGAAATAACGCAATTCTTTCCAGGTGTTTTATAATAACTACATAACCATTAAACAATAATAAATCCATTTTAACATTGAGAATTATTCAGTACAAACACTAAACTTAATCAGCTCGGAACATAAAACGTTACTACATTTTTCGTATTTGAAAAGTTTTTTTGAATGAAAATACATCCGCCAAAAACTCACCTGTTGCTTCTGACACGTGAAATACTCGTGTCTATTGAGTCCACTGGTCTGAAGAAAAGGTTGCTATCTTCTGTGCCCTGGCTGCAATTCGCAACTGCTTCTTTATGGCATCTGGCTCCTCCAAAGCCCCTCCCTCCATAGTTACTGTTGCCATGATGGACAAACAAGGCCGCTCTCACACTTCTCTGGCAGTGGAAAATACATGGCAGAGCAAAGAGGAGACAACACACAGACAAAACAGGTTACTTCTGGTATAAACAAGGTCTCAGGACTCTTTTAAACTGTCACTGTTAAAGAAATGTAAATAATAAATAGTTTTGTGGCTATTTAATGTCACTGTATTGCAATTCAAACACATGTGCACATGAACAACAAAAAGTATTTTATGTCAGCCATGGAACACATAGGCTACTTTTGTAGTCAAAATGTACAAAAAAAAAAGGTTCAATATTAAACAAATAGTTTGTATTTGTTAGCTCAGAAACAGCAATCACATAGCCAAACCTCACCGTGACTCAATTTAAAATCATTGACTTGCTTTGACAGATCATCAATACCCATTTCAATAAATCACACGATTCATTGCAATCGCTTGGAACAGGTTGGAACAGAACTTCTTCCTGGGAACCCACATCTCTGCATATTTTGCATGTCTCCCTAATTTACAAACCTGATTCAGATAAAAAAGGAAAAAAGAAAAATATCCATGAAAAGAGTGTGTCAGAATGTGTGCAAAATGTGCAGAGTGGGTCCCGAGGAAGAGAATTGAAAAGTACTGGGTTAGAGTCATTCATTCAGAATTAATTTATTATAAATTCAAAATTTTTATTGTACTATAAAAAATTATATATATTTTTAATATTTTGTTTGTATACATATTTAGAATAAACAACTAAGTTTATTTTAGCCTAATAGAATTGTACTGTATACATTTTCTTCCTGCACAAAAGTAAACAACTATAACCGGAATGTCCAATTTGGAATGCCAAGTATGCAATAAGTACAAATAGCAGAAAATCCTGCTATTTAATATGTTGTATACAGAATCTAAAGCTATTTGCACTTAGTGTAAATACCATCTTACATTTAGTGCAAATAGCCGCTAAACAATTCTTTCCCACTAATGAATTTATAAAACGTCACCACACTGTGGCAGTAGTGGAGAAGAAAAATACCCTCAACAAAAAGCCATTTCTGGGGGAAAGAGGATAGAGCAGGGGGACAGGGAGAGAGAGAAACTGTTTTGAACGTTTTTGCAAAAAGTATTCATGTCACTCCCCCTTCCTATTCAAGATAAACCCCCAGTTTCACCGAGATCCAGACAACTCCAGAGAGAATAAAATTCTTTTACCAAGTTTTCAAACTAACCCGTCATGTTTAAAATTCCTCAAGGGCACGCTCAGGGCCAACACCTTTAGAAGCCTGAAACACATCTGTGGCAGCTGTATTTGACCGTGTCTTTTGAGAGAGGGCGATTCAGGGCAGTCTGACTGGAGCTCCTCAGGATCTGACTGCAGCTCTGGGGCTCTGCCACAGACATGCACTGAGACCAGAGCTGCTCCAACCTGGATGGATCAGAGACTACAGCGGTAATCATCTCCACTAAAGTTGGATGTTTGGCTTTGAGGCTTTACTGGGAAGTGCCACTGACTTGTGCAAGGTTGCAATTACCAGACTGGAATAATGTCCATGAACTGGCGTGGAGGTGAAAGGCTGCTTAAAGGCTTGTTTGTGATGCTTATCCTGAGGCTCAGCTGCTGTTCTGGACAGAGCTATGAACGCTGGGAGGCCGGGTCCTCATGCTATGGAGGGTTTGACCTCTACTTTGTGCTGGACAAGTGAGTGTTTTTTTTTCATTACCATAATCCTTGACACCTGTGCATCTGTTGCTGGTTAGGTGACAAATTGAAGCAGATGATCATAGCTATTAGGAACCGATTTGGCTGTGAGAATCATTACAGCCTTTCATGCTTTTGCTGCCTCAAATCATGTATGAAATATGCAGTTTGTATATGCCCCTATATCTGATCTAATCCATCTGCTATCTGAAGGTTATGGAAATGTATCATTTACATTTATATTCTCTGCATTATATTGTTGGTGTCTCAAAAGCTCGGCTCCTAAATCACATAGGCAGTTTTGTCAAAAAGTATAAAACATTAAGAATTTATTTGCAAAAACAGATGTTTTTTTATTTTGTTACCATGCGTTAATTGTGTTAGTTCCTGTAGTTTGATTGAGATTAATTGGAATGCACAATAAAAAAATTGTTATCTGTTGCATATAACTCTTTAAATATATATCATCTCATCTGTCACTTGTACTGAAGGGAATACTTCTAGTATATTAAATAATACAAGCTCCACACATGCAGACAAAATCCTCAAACATAGAATTTGCATGGTATTCGCTCTTCTATTGAGGTACTCGCTCTTCTATTGCATTTTTAATAGCAATGTGGATGCATATGGAACCATTTACCATAAAAATAGTAACTAGGAGGACAACAACCCACCTCCAGAAAACACAAGGAGCTTGGCAAAGAAAGAAAGAAAAGATCAACCTTCACTCTGACATTTCTTTTTTTAAAGACTGTTGAAATAGACTCTTGTTTGTGGGATGTTTGGGGTTTTATTTGGGATTTTGAGCATTATTTTCCTTTGTCTAGCTCTATTTCTGAGCTCTATTTGGTTGCATATTAAAAATCATATATTCAGTTCAACAATTTAAGGGTCATTGTTCCATAGGAAAGCCTAGACTATTGATGACATTGGGTTTCGTGTGGTGAAGGTGAGCTTATCTGAACAGTAGTGTTCAGGGGTGTTTGGGTTCCTCATGTGCTGAACCTTTTCACCAGCAGGGCCAGATGTTCCAAAGCCTCAGAGCTGTTTTGAAGCGGAGTATCTGAGCACAAATGATATGGCAATGAGAAAGAGACAGAGGGGAGAGAGAAAGAGACAGAGAATGTATGCCATTGTTCAGTTAACATTCTTCCTTAAAAACAACAGTTGAATTCAGAGAAAAGACATGTGAACAATGCAAAGCCTGTGATGAATTTAGAGTAAATTAAACATTCCAATACGCATGCAAAGTTTTTGGATTGTGACAGAAAAAAACTATGCTTTTGCAGTGTAGGACAGCAACCTAGATTACTGAAAAGTCTTTTTAGTGATGTTGTGGGTTTTTATCTGATGAGATCATAGCAAAGACTTGGCTTACAATGCAAGTTTCATTTTCCTGTTGAAACAGTGCAGAAACAGGCACAATATCTGCCTTTTCCCAATCATTAATCTCAGAATATTACAGAAAATATCAATACAACTAGCATTTTTTCTGCAAGTCATACTACAATTCCTGACACACACACAGAAAACAGATTTTCTCACTTTCAAGCCTGCTATAATTCATCTTCTCAGGTATGGATCTAAATATCAATATGTCTGCTAGTTCATTTTGTTTTATAGAAAAGCTGGAGTGTTGATCTCGAGACCTTTCAAGACCACATAAAATCTTTGGTCAGAGTGTCATCAGTTTGCATCTCAAGTTTTGGTCTTGGTCTCGGATTCTGGTCAATTTTTAAAATCTAAACTAGATAATTATCTTTACCACTAATCGGCAAGTGGTTCAACATTTGAAAAACATTCAAAATTTATACATTTTTCATTACATAAAAATGGATAGCCAGATTTTGGATCAACAGAAAATCTCCAGATGATCTGGAATAATTCTAGTCTTTTATTTAGAGTAATAGAATGTGGTCTGGGTGCCAAGTGTAAAGTGTTGTGTATGTAAAGAATCCATAACTCTTAACAACCACTGTATGAAATGAATTGCGCAATAAAAGTATGTTTGCAGTTCCCTGATATGCATGGCCTCACATGGTTATTCAATTATATGTTTGATCTGAATTTAAGCATTGAGAAGTTTAGACTGGTCCAGGTCATGAATGGTCTGGTCATGAAAATGAATATGAAATAACTTGATTTAAAGCCAGTAGAAAAAGGGACAATAATAGCTTGTCCACATTCTAAAAAAATATTTATCAACATCTGTTGAATTTATCAAGACTGAATTAGAAGCACTGGTGTGTTTGTGGGGGTGTATGTGCGTAGAGGAAAGCTTATACTGCTGTTGGATGGCTTCAGCATTGCTTACGTAAGCTTAAAATTCTTTTTTTGATTTGTCTCCACCGCAATTGCCCAGCCAGATGAGCTATTACACAAGCTAAGCCATTAAAGCAGCCCACACTTAAGAAAGAGTTAGCGACTAGATGCTAAGACATCAATCTCTATGTCAGAAGCTATACTTTTTAAGACAATGACATGCTGCCATGCCAATCTGAAATGAATATTGAGATAATTGTAAAATAGTCAAGAAGGTTCATTTTAGTGAATAAATCCTTATGTGGATTCAAGCCATCATGTGAACTTCTAAATGTTTTCCTAAGAGTTTTCTTCCTACTAAAGGTTTGCTATGTTAGGGTGGCAGATAGCATCTCAGACTGCAGTCATAAATGTCACACCTTCTGCGGTTAGGTAATCGATGCAGACCTTTTTTTCCAGATTTCTCATAGACCTGTGAAGCTCACTCCCAATGTGTCAATGTGGCACAAGATGTTTTTAACAAAACTGACACCTAGAAGATTGGATTCATCAACATGACCACGTGCAATAAAAACTTGACTAAATCCATCATACGTGAAAACTTTCAGTGCTTCCAGGTTGTTGATTTGCTATTTTCTTCTTTTGTGCGTTTTGGCCACAGTAGTGGCCAAAATTATTAGAACACTATTATTTCAGCAGCTAAAAATGGTTAAAGTCAGTTATTTCTATATTTTGCTGTAGTGTGTCAGTTTACATTTCCAAATATTAATTTTGCCAATAATTGTAATAACGCAGTGAGATTCTTGTTTGCACAAGGAGTCTGACAACAGCCAGTGCTCTGATCTGATCATCATCCAGTCTGTCTGGAATGACATGAAGAAACAGAACAAACTGAGACAGACTCAATCCAGTACTGTACTGTTAAAAGTTTAAGACAATGCGTAAAAATGCTGTAAAATGAGATGACATAAATATTTGATATTTGACTTAAAAACATTTGGTGTGATCGCCCTGTGCATTAGGAAACTGCTTTTGCTCTAGATACACTTGCAAATAGTTTTTTAGGTAGGTCTCTTAAAGCATCTTGGAGACATTGCCACAGTTTTTTTGGATTTAGTCTGTCCATGTTTGTTCTTTCTGTTCCAGACACACACACATACACATATCCACCTGGATTATTAACTCCTGCCACACACCAGCTTACTGGTGGAGAGAAGACAATCAGCCAATCAGTAAATGTGGGGATGATTAGGAAGCCATGATGTTCAGAGGCCAATGGGCAAATTTGGCCAGGATGCTGAGGTCACACCTCTACTTTTTTGGAAAGACAATCTGGAATTTTGAAAGACCACAGAGAGTCAGGACCTCTCAAACGAAGGGCGGTGCTTTTTTTAGTATATTGTCTCCGTCACTATTCTGGGGCCCACACAGACCACAGGGTGAGCACCCCCTGCTGGCCTCACTAATTGACTGAATAATACTAAATACAGTATTACAAAGAAAGTGGAATTGACCAATATACTTTCGCACATAGTTCGATATTTTACATAATGAAAGGAAATTTTATATATATATATATATTATATTCTATATTACTGAATTCTAATTCTGAATTCTTAAATACATTAAATCTATATTGTCTTTGACATAACCTTTCTTCATTCTCAGGTCTGGAAGTGTACAGCACCACTGGAATGAGATCTACTATTTTGTTGATCACCTTGCACACAAGTTCATCAGGTGATTTTGAAAAGAACCTTATATTGTTTTATCATTTCTTAGTTAGATTAATGTATTGAAAAATGTAGGTATGTAACCCAAAGTTTTAGCAAGTTGTTTTGTTGTGGTAAAAATTAAATTGTCAAAACACATACACTTTATTTTTGTAAGCAGTTTTAAGTATCTGGCCACTTTCCAAAAATATCATAACATGCAATAAAAAGGCTGCAGAGCTAATTTACTGTAGATGCTAAAGACAAGAAAGTTTGTATAGCAGAAATAGACGTAATGGAACTCTATTAGACCATTAGTTCATGTATAAAAAAGGGGTGGAAGATCAACTGCAGCATGATGGCTTACAAATTTAAAAAAAAGAAAAGCAAATCTTACCTATTATGTTCTGTCTTCAGCCCCCAGCTCCGCATGTCCTTCATAGTCTTTTCAACAGAGGGAAGAATCCTGATGAAGCTGACAGAAGACAGGCAAGAGTTAATAATACATGCTGTGATTTCTGTCAGCTTGCCTGTCAGCTTTATTTGTATCTTGTTTTTATCAAAAAGTTGTCAAAAAAATTATCAAAATTTCTATGCTGGTCCAACTTTCATGCTGGTGTCCTTTGGTTGATTTCTGGCTTAACACAAAAATGATCAACTACATCAATTGTAAACTACATTTCATTATTTAAACAAAAAGCAATACACCATTTCAAAAGGCAAAAATGTAATGTTCAGGGATCAGATTCGTGCTGGACTGGAGGAACTTCAGAGAGTTTTGCCAGGTGGAGATACCTTCATGCACAGAGGTTTTCAGAGGGTAAGAAGTTATTTTTGCCATCGCTCCAGTAAAGTAGACATAAGTACAAAAGTACTGTTCATTAAAACAAATATTTGTGTTTTTAGGCAAGCGAGCAGATATACTACGGAACGGGTGATGGTATGTTATATATCATATTAGGATTATTATGAGGTGATGAGATCTAAATTTTAATACTTGATTAATACTTGATTTATAAGTTAAGTATCCCCCTTTTTCTTCAATGCGGAAGTAAGCCTATGGTGAGGCTTCCGGTTCGTTAGATGCTAAATGGTAAAACTGTTTGCACTACAAACCATTGTGTTCATAATTAAGATAATACATTAAAATAACTGGTGAAAAAAACAGCATATGCTGGTTGGGTATGTTTTGATGCTGGGATGCTGGTTTAAGCTGGTTTATGCTGGCAAAGGACCAGCATAAACCAGCATCCCTGCATCAAAACGTACCTAATCAGCATATTCAATATCAAGCAGCAAAACTACAGTAGCTAATTTTAATAAACTATGCAACATTTGCTTTAAGCCAAAACATACATATGCAGATTTGCTGTGGCATGGCAAGACAAATCCCTAGTTTAAGCTGGTTTATGCTGGCAAAGGACCAGCATAAACCAGCTTAAACCAGCATCCCAGCATGAAAACATACCCAAACCAGCATATGCTGCTTTTTTCACCAGTAAACTGATGCTTCATTCTATTTATGATAGACGTCGCCTGCCTACTTTTTATTAAGTTTTACTAATGTTACCGCAATTTTAGACAAAGTAACGTTATGGTAAAATATTGCGTTCGTTCGGGGGAGGTGCAGCTGCTCACTCGCTGTTTGTTATGGTACAGTGACAAAAAAAAAACTACTGTTATATATCATTCTTTTATGCATTTATACACTGCAAAGAAAGTTTAAAATGTGTTAAAGATGATGTTTATGCACTAAATCACTATAGGCAGCTGCACGAAATTAACCTTTAAATAAAAATTTAAAAAAATGCAAAAATAAAAGTAAACAAACCTTAACATCATTGAATAACTCACATTTGGGACAATTCTTGGTGGTTTTGTGACTTTTATAGTTTCTGTCTTTCCACTCTGCATTAGGATACCGCACAGCGAGTGTCATCATTGCTCTGACAGATGGAGAACTGCGTGAGAATGAATTTGACTTGGCAGCCAGAGAGGTGAGACCTTAGGCCTTAGATTATTTTCCTATTCTTTCTCCCCTGCTTATGAAAAAAAATGTACTTAGCAACAACAGGCTTTAGCTCTGACTGTTGGCAGGAACTATTTATAAATTATATTGAACCTCGAGTCTTCTTTCTCTCAGACCATGTCTCTTTTATTATCTAGATCATTTTTGCATGGCCTGATATTTCACACAGGCTAACACATAAAGACTGAATATATGCACACCAACACTTTTGAACCCTGTCTTTTTTTTTTTTTCCACAATATATTTATTTGCATTTGTTTTAAATACAAAAGCATACATTCAAATAAAAAATAAAAAATAAAAAAAAAATAATAAACCAAAAAAAAGAACACAAAACACAATGAAACAAAAACCCACATCTCAACTACTTTCCATACACCAGCATTCACAGCCATCCATTTAACAATTTAACTTTTACCTTTTCGGAGTATTTTGTTATTTTTTAAAAGTCATCACATTATGTAATGGAGATACCAAGTACAAAGAGATGAATGTTGAATATCAGTCGTCTCCTGCTGTCAAGTCCTCTTGGTTACAGTAACATAAAAATGGAGTCCAAATATTGTAAAAGTCTTTAAGTTTCCCTTTAACTGCATAAGTCAACTTTTCCATGGCGAGATTATTAGTCATTTCTTTAAACCAAAGGATAGGGGAAGGACCTTGTATCTCCTTCCATTTTAAAGCAATAGCCTGTTTGGCCTGCAGCAAACTAAAGTCAATTAGTTTATGTTTATTAGTGATTGAACCCTGTCTTTGATATGTTTGAATGGCAGGCTGGTCGGTCACGTCAGCTGGGAGCTTCTGTGTACTGTGTTGGAGTGAAGGACTTTAATGAAACCCAGGTGAGGGGACATTCATTCCGATTTGACCCCCTCATTGTGAACAGCTCACCACAATCCTTTTTTTTTGGTAACTAAAATACAGTGTAAGAAACGAATACACAAGCATTTTTCGTGATTTCTCATTTGGTCACAGCTGGCAACAATAGCTGACAGCAAAGATCACGTCTTTCCTGTTAATGATGGCTTTGAAGCCCTGCAAGGGGTCATTGATTCGGTGAGTGAATGGAATAAAAATGTTTCATATGTGTGCTTTTGACACATAAATGGCTTATTATTTACAAATTCAAGGGAAGCAGTTGACTGAAAAATTTATTATGCATTGCAACAAATAAATAAATCTACCGAAGAGGGCATGCAAAGTCAGATAAATGTTTTATATATATATATATATATTTTTTTTTTTTTTTGGCAAAAAATTAACAAATCAGTGGTGACTTGATTCATATTTGCTTCAGATCAGTCATTTATGAGGTTGCTATGACTTACTTAAAACATTCAACCATAAATGGATGAATTTTTTCTTGCCTCAGATCCTGAAGAAATCCTGTATAGAAATCCTTGCCGTGGAACCCTCAAGTATTTGTGCAGGAGGTAAAGAGACATCAGACCTGAAGAAAGGAACCTAGGAAACAAATTTTCTCTTTTTTTGCCACACACAACCGCAGAACAAATAATATTTCACAATATTGATTTAAACCAAAAGTGTTAAGATAGTATTTTTGGACAAGCAATTCTGTCTAAATGGTTATTTTCAATCACAAATGAATTCTTTTTAAATATATTTAGGACACAACATGTATTTACCAATAAACACAATGTGTTTCCTCTGTCCCAGAATCTTTTGAGGTGGTAGTTCGAGGGAACGGATTCCTTCACGCCCGTGATGTGAACAGAATCCTTTGCAGTTTCCGTATCAACAACACCCTCACCGTGAGTAAGTGAAAACAGCACAGACTGATATCTGTTCCTTGCTCTCCCAGCTGTGTGCTCCTGAATAACTATATATAATACTGTAGGTTAACCTTTGTTAGCATTAACTGCTAAACCGACAACAATCTCCTCATTTGATAAAAAGCAATAATGAAATTTCTCAGAATTGAGCATTCTGGCAGTGCAGACATTCTTTTGTACTGGTAAAGAAGTCAACTGAATCCAAATGTCAGTACAGCTGTTGTGTTTTCAACAATGAGCTAGCATGCCGCTCGAGAAAGATTGGCCGCAGCACTTGTAAATCACAAGACTTGACTTCAACACAAACCACATGTGCACAAACACATCCACACACCATTAAAAAACACCATGGAAAATATTACCAGGACCTTTTGTTCAAATATGTCAGAGGTTTTTGATTGTTTTGTATATGTATCAGATTGCTTAGCAAGTGCAGAGTCTAACCAATATCATGAAAAGCACCTTCAAAGCTATTTTTCACATTTAGGCGAACAATTAGGCTACTGCACTAAACGCTACTCCCCATTGTATGACTCTTGCATAACCTTACATTGGGTAAGTTATAAAATGGCTCAACGCACAGCGCTTGGAATGCTGGATTTATCTTGGAAGCGAATGGCTTTAAATTGGTCTGCTGCGGTGTTGATGTCCTAATGATTTCTGAGCTCTGAGCATCTATCCTTCTCTCTCAGCTGCTGTTTTACTTAAAGAATATCAGATGGCATGGGGGAATGCAAAGTCCATCTCACCAGTGTGTGTGTGCGCACATGAGTCTAGGCCAGGATAAATAGGCTTTGGAGTCAAACATTTTCCAGTTTCTCATTTTTCATGTGGAAAAATGACAAGAAAATAAAAATTCTGCCCTTTAGTTTTAGGCTGAAGCAAAGCGGTAAAGATATGCAATAGAGTTTCAGTGTTTTCCTCTGAAAATAATTATTAGTGGTTATTGCTAAGGCAAGCATCAGCATTACTTATGCGTAGGGGCTTTTCAAACTTCAGCGTATAGTTTCATAGCAAATCATGTGGATTATTGACAAGAGTTGTATTATTATAAGAAAATTAGCAAAAAAAAAAAAGTTCAATAGATTTACAATGCAAGTGGGACCTGAGTCATATCTACAAAACAAAATATCATAGAGCCTTGAGGGTGGACTCCTGACTTGAGACAATAAGTAACCTAGTAACCACCCAAAACAGTCTAGGAGCTGTAAATTAACACCCTGGCAATCACCCAGAACACTCTAGCATCATGGCACTGAGATTTGCATTAAAGGAATAGTTTACCCAAAAATATACTTTGGTGTATATTTGCTCACCCTTAATATCTTTCTACGTCTGCACACAGACATATAATGGATTCTTTGCATTGAATGGGTGCTGTTAGAATGAGAGTCCAAACAGCTGACAAAAACATCACATCCAATATGTAATGCACATGACACCAGTCCATCAGCCAAAGGGTTACTCCACCCCAAAATTTAAATTTGATCATTAATCACTCCCCCCCATATTGTTTCAAATCCATAAACTTTTTGTTCATCTTCGGAGGACAATATTTTAGATGAAAACTGGGAGCTTTGTGACTGTTTCATTGACTGCCAAACAGTCAAGTGATGTTATGCTTAATTTCTCCAAATATGATAAAAAAAAAATATGTAAAAATAACACATGTACTTCTTAGGTGACCTAAGGATGGGTAAATGTTTATTTACTGTATCCCTTTAACAAGACATGCTCACCATTATTCTCCAAAAAAATATAAAAATCCAGTTTATTATTGATTAGTTTATTGAACAGCAACAAATGCTGTATGTTATGTTATTTTCAGTGGAAAATGTTCTTCATAAGGGTTTTGTAAGATTTTAATATGCTGATTAACTGATCAAGAAATAATTCTTATGATCAGTTTTTAAAATAGTCACAATATATATATTGGAAGTATGATACATTAAAGAGTCTTCAATGAAATAAAAGCTTAGAAGCTTAGCATTTATTTAGAAAATAACCTTTACTTCAACTTTTTCTCTTTTTTTTTTTACTCTTGGTGAATAAAAGTATTCATTTCTTTCAAAAAAATAAATAAATAAATAAACTTTACTGACTCCAAACTTTCGCAATAGTAGTGTACGGTAAATTGAAAAAGATTCAGATTGGCTTGAACAGAATTACTGATACCAACCCTGAGGACATTTATCAAGCTGCTTCTTTTTTCTGTGTGCTGTTATTCTTCAGTGAAGAGGCCTCTGGTTGTTGAAGACACGTACCTGCTCTGCCCAGCGCCGGTACTGAAGGAGGAGGGAACGTAAGTCTTGCTGGAAACTTTCTCTTCAGCTGAAGCAAATAAAGCTAGACTGGAAAGAGAAACACACAAGCCAAGGACCAAATTAAAATAGAGGAGAGAAAGACGCCCAAAGTAATCTCTATGAAAGCAACTCTTCTCCCATGCACTTTAGCACTTTTAATTTGAACCAATTGTAAATGCTTTATAATTGTTAATTATCATTACCAAAATTTGGTTATGCCATGAAATAATTTTTAACAAGATTATATATGTAACTTTACTGTAATTTGTAATTGTCATTTCGCAGTATTACTGTTTGCACTGCACTGTAGCCTTGGTGAAAATAACCAAAGAAATCTTGTTTTGGATTATTCTTTTGATCCTTTGGAATATAATCAAGTCAGCCAGATTTCTTTTCGTTCATAGGACTGCCTCCCTCCATGTCAGTATGAACAACGGCCTGAGTTTTATCTCCAGTTCTGTGACCATCACCACTGTCAGCTGTGTGAGTACAGTAACCCTGCAGGGCAGCAGTGCCAAGCCCACTACCACTGTTACACTGGGCAGAGCCACTGCCAGTACCACTACATTGGGCAGTACCTCTAGTTCAGCTCCATCTTCAGTCTGCCCTCTGAACACAGTCAGTATATTCTGTCCTACTTGCCCTCTCTAAAAACTAACGCTCATCTGGTGGGGTGCCATTCCAAGAACAAACTGGTAGATTGCAGCAGCTGACTGCAGAAGCCAAACAACAGGGTGCAGAATGTGGGAATGTGGTAGTGCTTCATTATTAACTTATGGTAATATAAATAAATTCAGGTCACATTTCACCCCAAAAGCATAAAAAAAATGTATGTAAAATAAATGGCCCTAAAGGTTCTTATTTTGGTTTCGTCCCCAACAACAGGTTGCCATGCGTTCATCATTGTGCTTTTCTTTATCGAACACAGGTGGGAAAAGTAAATGATGCCAGCTGGGGTTCAATCAATGTAACAAGAATCAATTTTTGTTTAGGGCTGAATCTGATATGACTGATATAAACATTCAAACAGTGTCAGTGTGCTATTCACAAGCAGTATTAGCTAACGTGATCCATGCCTCACAAAAAAGACATCTCAGACTATGATCAAGAGATGTTGTTATTCATGCTAAGGGTTACAGATTAATCTCTAATATTTTAGACATTCATCCGTCCACAGTTAGACAAATTGTCTATAAATGCAGATATGGTACTCTCTCTGGGCACTTTCTAGTTGTAAGTGCCCAGCCAAGATCTCTTCAAAGTTACAGCACAGAATACTTAATGAAGTGAAAAACAACAACCAAAGACTTGAAAGATTCATTGAAGCTGGTTAACATCACTGTTCATGAGTCAGCCACAAATAAAACAGGCACAAGCATGGTATCAATGGAAGGACACAAAGAAAGAAGCCACTGCTCCTCAAACAAAACATTGCAGCATGCTTAATGGAATAGTTCACCCAAAAATGAAAATTCTGTCATCATTTACTCACCCTCCAGTAGTTCCAAACCTGTATGAATTTCTTTGTTCTGCCGAACACAAAGGAATGATGACAGAATTTTTGATTTTGGGTGAACTATTTCTTTAAAGTTTGCCATAAACCACTTAAACACTCCAAAACACTACTGGGAAAAAGTCTTGTGTACAAATAGAATAGTTTCAGAACAAAATGTAGCACTATGGCTTAAAAAGAAAACGGTGTACCACCATGAAAACATCCCAACAGTGAAGTATACAGAAGTCAGCATTTGAAGTGGATCAAAACCTTTTATCAAAGTTGTCCCAAAACCTAAAACCAAAATGAGTTCTTGTCTTAGGACAACTTTGAGCATTTTAGTTCCACTTAAAATGTTGACTACTGTAGTGGAGGAAACATCATGATTTGGGGCTGCTTCTTGACCTTGCCATTATGGAGGGCAAAATGAATTCCCAAGTTTATCAGCATATCCTACAGGATATTCTTTATAGCTGTCTGCAAGTAGTAACTCAGAGGAAGCTGGGTGGTGCAGCATGATAATGACCCTAAAGATCAAAGAAAATCTACTACAGAATGGCTTTAGAGATATAAAATCCACAATTTGAGTGGCCCAGTCAAGCCCAGACCTCAACCTAATAGTGATGATGTGAAATGACCTCAAGAAAGCCATTCATAGCAGATGTCCTTGCTTGAGGATTGTTCAAGCAGTTATTAAAGCACTATTTCACTTACTTTTTCCACCATCATTTTGTATTTTTAATGGGTCTGTTTAATAAAGATCTTTCTTTTGATTTTGGGCTGAAATGTGACTTTGAATAATAATTTATATGTTTTGATAAATACTCTATTAGACTTCAGACAAGATAAAAAATAAATAAAACTACAGTCAGTAAAAGATACCTTATTAAGGGGTTCCAGGCATAGTCACTCACAACGAGATCAAGGTAGTGTTAAAGATCCTTGCAGCAGTTACTGTGAAAATTCTCTCCCTCAACTATATTACACCACAAATTTGTAAGTGGAACCCCATCCAGAAGGGTTTGAGTGTGGCACGAGGAAGATTATTCAATGTTTATTTCCTTTGGACAATAAACCTCCCTCAGATCTGTGTCTCTGCTCTGTCCATCAGACTGACGGAACGTTCTTGGCCATAGCGCTGCTGATACTGCTGCTGCTGATCACTATGGCCACACTCTGGTGGTTTTGGCCCCTCTGTTGCACAGTGGTAAGTTTCGCAGTTTTTTGAAAAAAGTTACCCTGACCGGAGCCCAAAATCCATTTATTACGGTGCAGAAAAGTGGTTTTGAAGCAGTTATTGAGCCCAGGGAAACGTTTTCTGAAGTGCAAAAGAATGTGAAATTCTGAGCCATGGAAAAATTCTTGCTAGTAAGTAAGATGGAATTAAATGGGAATCATTTATTTAAAATAATATTTTGCATTTAAATCTTATTTTCATTATTTCACAAAGCTGTAACAACAATTTTGCTAACACTTTACTTTAGCCTTTAATTATAAAGCTGCTCATAATGTAGGTTACTTTTTTTCACAAATAATTGTAATCAAATTTAAAATGCAGATTGGTTGTTTGTTATAATGCATTATAAGATAAATATTAAATTGTGATATGGTTACAGATCATACAGCGCATTACTAGGCATAATTGATGCATTATATACTTTTTAATGCATTGTATATAAAGGTTTAAAGTTAAGAATTTATTTTCATTCTTATGTCAACAGATTGTCCATGAGCCACCGCCAGCAGTCATGGATGACAGTTCGGTAAGAGATGATGGCAACACTTTAGGACCAATTCTACGGTGGCCGAGAAGTGCAAAACACAACAACAAAACAAATCTGAAAACCAAATAACAAATCCAGAATCAAAATTACAAATTAGAAAACGCAATATCAAACTCAAACTATTATTATTTGATCTATTATTAGGTCAAGTACAAGCAATTGTCAAGTCTTTACCATCAAGTCTCAAGTCAAGTCTAAAGTCACAGTTTAGACAAATCAAGCAAGACAAGTCAAGGGTTCACCCTAAGCAAGTCAAGTCGAGTCCTGATAAGTTTCAAGCTAAGTCAAGTCAAGTTGCGGTACTAAAATAAATGTATATATTTTGCATAGTATATGTTTTATATATGATACTTTAATACTTATGCTGTCCATTATAAGGCACAGTAGGGAATTTATCCACTCTTTTTCATCTAGTGATGGGAATCTC
>JAUMHI010000051.1:13297190-13335933 GCA_032359435.1 Enteromius unitaeniatus
AATGCCCCCCCCCCCAAAAAAGTATATATAGACACATACACAGTACAGACATTTTTAAAAACTTTTGGATGCAATTAATTGTGATTAATCATTTGAGAGAACTACTAAAAGTACATACGTTTATATGCTACTCACCAGGATTAAATAAAAGAAACATTACCTATAAATATTATATATATATATATATATATATGCATATATATCTATATATCTATATATATATATATAAACAGGTTTCATAGTTGACATGGCCACATTTCCCATTTAACAAAATAAATAATTAAAATAAAATAAAAATGAATACATATTTCATAATGAAAACACAACACATAATTAGTAAGAATATCATAATTTTATAATTCTCTTTTACATAGAATTTTCCTTTTTTTTTGTTTTACACATCTTGATATTATCTTATTTTATATTATTATTACTATTACTTTATTATTATGTATCAAGTACTCCTGTCTTGTTGTGCTATAATCACAACTCAATAAACATAATTCAAAAAAATAAACTCAAAAACTGCCATTTATTAATTAAAAATATTTAGTATCTCAATGATAATCAAATAAAACTGCTACACACTAATTGCGCACAACATAGTACATATATTGTGCAAAGTGTGTGAATAAAAGCTAATCCATTCGAAACATGTCTTTTCCAAAAGCTTTTATAAAAGAGCTTCATGCACACGTGTGCAAAAGAGATTCCCTCCCTATAAAGTAATCAAAGGCCTTTATCAAACGCTCTATATAAAAAAGCTGGTGGTGTGGGCGGCCGTACGGCTCTCCTCACCCTTCACCTGTCATGTCGATGCTCACGAGGGGCCTAGTAACAGGCCAGAGGCATATTCACAAGTATATGTGTGAATGCAGTTTTCACACTTCTGCTTAAATGTTGAGACCAAACAAACAAAACACATGGTCTAAGACACCACCAGTCGAAAGATCCATGCAGCTTTCTCACGCTAACAGAGACCAAAAAGCAGTGATAAACATCTCTCTCACACTCGCTGAAGGGGTGAAAATGCTTGCTACATGCAGCAAATGTGATGCATTGCCCTGATCAAATCGCACATATCAGATCCTCTTCTAAAAACATCGGATGCTTTTGCCACTTTGCGCTATTTAATAGAGCAATTGATCAAAAGAAGTGCGTGGAATTGGATGAAAAATGGTTTTATTTGCTGGTAAGGTCAAAGAAATGAATAAATATTGCAAGGTGGCAAAAGCATCTGTGAGAACTGAAATACTGGAAATCGTCGCTAATGGACATCTGCCCATCATGCAAATGCAAAATTAACAACTTCTCTTTATGATTTCCATGCAAAAATCACACACAGACAAACCTGGTTGCCATGAGGGGGTACGGGAAAGCGTTGGGCTCTGCCTCATTCATTCAATGCGGCTGCGGTGTGAGGATGGAGTGATGTGACGAGAGAGGAGGAAAGGAGGAGGCGGAGCTTATCACCTCCGAATCCAGCATCTCTGTTTTATCAGTCTTTCTTATTATTTTCTCTCTTCTGCATGGCTGTTTCCTCTGAGGTCCC
Organism: Enteromius unitaeniatus; assembly: GCA_032359435.1. Lineage (NCBI taxonomy): Eukaryota > Metazoa > Chordata > Actinopteri > Cypriniformes > Cyprinidae > Enteromius > Enteromius unitaeniatus. The sequence continues at coordinate 13,298,743 of JAUMHI010000051.1, forward strand.
ATTAGTCGCTCGCTATCATTAAGTCAGGGTCAGCGGGGGCAGGAGGACGGTGAGCTGGCGTGAAAAGCGGCTGCTGTGAGGCGCAGTGTGGCGGCTGGGGTTGATTTAATATTCATGGGTTTCTTGAATGAAGCCACTCGCGTCAGCAGCCTGAACGTCAACAAGCCAGTCTCTGGTTCTCTACCCCTCCCCCTGTCCAATCACACCACTCCCCTCTCTCACTCTTACTCGCTCGCTCTCCCTCCACTCCTGCGATGCGTATGCCAGCATATTCTGCACACACATACACTCTTGGACTTGTATTCTTACTATCGCATCTTGCATGATGCTTTAAATCCTGTGTCTTGTTGAAGAGCAATGTGCTGTTACTTTTTTTTAACAGTGAGACTTACGGTTGAAAGAAGAGACAAAAATCTGGATTCCTGTGATGACAAAGTTGACTTTTTAGCAGTCATTCACTACCAGTCCTCATCATCACATGATCCTTTAGAAATCATTCTAATATTCTGATTTGGTGTTCAGTTGCTATCAAAAATACCAGTTTTTGCCAACCAGAATATATTTTTTCCAGGATTCGATAAACTTGAAAACAGCGTTTTTTAAAACAACCTTTTTTTAATAATGATAATAATAAAAAACGTTTCTTTAGCAGCAAATTAGCATACCAGAATCATTTATGAAGAATCATAGCACTGAAGACTGGAATATCCCAATAAAAATTTAATTTATTTAAAATACATTTCATGCTAAGTATTGTGTTAATATATTAACATATTTACTGAAAGATAACTAAAAACCAACTGTTTTTGAATTAAAATTAAACAAGAAATTATTATACTTTAGTTGGAGTATTACTTTACTTTATTAATTAGCCTAAAACTTAATGCAAATTTAACTGACATTTTAACTTCATTAAATGTATTCCTTTAAATGCAGAATATTTAAAGTGTACCTAAAGTATACTTGCAATGGTTTCACTTTAGCACAATCAAATAAACTAAGTATGTCTTTAATTGTATATCAGCACTATACTTCCACACAATTAAAGTGCATTAAGTACAAAATGAGTCGTTTCAGTTAAGCAGGCTTGAAGTATACCAGCTTAGTATATTAAAAATACAATTGCAGGGCATTTTAATACGTACATGTATTTTAAATACATTTAAAGGAAAACGCCACTGTTTTTCAATATTCCACCATGCTCTTCCCTCAACTTAAATGAGCTGATACATATCTCTCCCGTCTCAGTGCGTAAACTTAATCACACTATGTTAGCATTTAGCTTAGCTCCATTCATTCCCAAACAGGGATTGAATTTAGAAACCACCAAACACTTCCAGGTTTACGGTACTAGATACACGAGTAAGTACGGTAAGTACACAAAATAAAACGTGACGCATCTAAAAGCATAAAAATGGAACTATAATGTATGGTGGAGGAGCTCTTAGAAGCACTTCGACCTTGGGGCAGTAATATCATCAGATCAGTGTAAGACGAGATCAAAATGAAGTCGGCTGAGAATTATATGCAAAGTTGAGTACAATTAGTGCAAGATCAAATCATCTTTAAACAACTACACTAAATATCACAATAAGAGATTGTAATCATAATTTAAGAACAATCAGACGATTCGCAATGCTGACATAGCAGCAACCGAGAGAGAGGGAAATTACAAAAAAGACCAAATCAGACCTTGAATGTATGAATCAAATCCAACAAACCTGATCTACACCAAATCAGAGATAGAGAAAGAGAGACAGACATCTCTTCTTAAAATAGTTCTGTAATCTGCTCAGTCAGGGCAGTGTAATACACGGCAATGCTTTTCAGATGGGCTACTGCAAAACAAACCACAGAGAATAAAACACAAACATAATGGGGACAAACAGACCATCTTTACTGTACTATAACAAATAGTACTGCACTGTATGTATACTGCGAAAAGCATGAAAAACCTTTTATGCATAGAACTCCCAGCAGGCCTACTATTGTACAACTGCCAAACTGTACAGTATACTTCAGGGCACCCTGCTGGGAATAGTGTATCCCATAATGCAATGAATGTGACCTCTATGTGCCATAAGACAAATTAACTATTAGGAATCAGCCATAATATAATATTTGTGTTATAATATTTGATCCAACTGCAAGACATTTTTTGTAAGTGCTGGAATTTTTTTTTATGTTCGCAGATATTTATGAAACATGCAAAGTTCACATTCTTTGTATTATCTGTTTTTTTGTTTTGGTCTGTGTGAATCTGCCCAATAGGGTTTTGACATCTGGGGGGGCAGTTGGTGGGACAAAACAGCATATTCAAGGGATCACAGATTCTACCCAGACAAAAAGGAAAAAAAAAGAAATGAAAATAATTCAAACAAAAAAAAAAAAGAAACACCTCCATGTAAAAAGAATTTGAAATTGTGGATAAATAAACTCCTGTTGCTCATCCTCAATCTGGCAACCCGCATGAATACACAATATTGCATATTGCACTTTTTACTAAGGTTAAAGTTTTGGCAATGAATAATGTAGCATACTACCATCAGATTCCATACTACACACACTGCTTTTTTAACAGTATGCGGTCTATACTGTGCAGTATAACCCAATAGCATTCATTGACAGTGATAGACTACACAAGAGCTGGTCATGTGACCACATCTTTCTCAGGAAGTGCATTCTCTTCGTACTGTAACAGACACTATAAATCTGGATTATCAAACAGCATTTTTTTAAATCACATGTAAACAAGTAAACAAAATGGTAAGAAGAGTAGTAAATCCCTGATGAGCTTTCACAAGGGACTCATAATTGCATATCAACATGTCTCTTGGATTTGGCTGCAGTAAACACACACAGATGGACACAGTGAGAGCCCCGATCCAAGGACACACTCTGCAGTGCTGGGAGCAGGAGTCCCAGAGGAGGACACAGCAGCACACAGATGCTGAGACTGTTCACACTGTTACCGCAGAGCAGCTAATGAGCAGAATTCTGCGCACATACGCCAGTAAACCCACAAAAAATATAGATATCTTAGAAATTACCAAGAGATTCCATTTTTTTTGTAACATGTATAATTGCAATAACGTTGTATTACTTTTAATGTAAGCTAATGTACTTGAACCTTTCATCCACTACCAGATATTTTAGCTCTAAAAAGCTTTTAGTTTAACTGCTTACTGCACTTTTTATTCTTTCAGTTTTTTATGTACAGTGGCAAAGGAATCAGAAGGAGTTCGCAAAAATTCAAATTAATTCAAGTAATTCAAAGTGTAGAATCTCACACATACACGGAAAATACTTTTGTGTTTCAAAATATATTGAATACGAGTCATTCAATATAGTTTATTGAATGATATTATAGGTCTAATTTCCATCAACTGATGGATGTGACGCAGGGGCGGGATTGTTCTTTTGGCCAATTGTTCTTTTTGGGTTTTTTGGCCAATGGCTGAGAAGATAGCGTGTCTGGGAAACCTCTGATTAAAACTAGGGGCCAAGCTATATAGTGGCATTTTAATTAATTAAATAATAACTAAACAAAGTTTTGCTGTACATATATATTATTATTTATTTAACAAATATTCATTTAATTTGAAACCAGCAGAACATTTCTTGCAAATTCTTTGTACGATACAAATGTCCAACACAGTCTCATGACAAATTCGTACGTATTCATACGAGGTGGAAAACTTGTGCTAATGTGATGGTGATGGGTAGGTTTAGGGGCAGGGTTAGGTGTAGGTCACTAGTAAAAATCATACGAATTGGCAACTTGTAACATATGTACGATTTAGCAAAAATCATATTAATTCGGGAGGTCGTACAAATTTGTACGAATTACCCACATCGTAAAATATGTATGAATTGCTGTGAGACAGGGCTGAAATGTTTTGATTAGCTGTGTTTGAGCTTTTATCAATGAATTTTTTATTTCTTATGTGGTTTTTAAATGTCTCAAGATGACCAGATCGAGACACAAGCTCAGATAAGATATCCCAGCACCAATGCTTCACCAGCTTTCACCTTAGAGTAACATAATTTCCAAACCTTTGCATTTAGCCTGTTTCTGACTTTAAACACACAGTATTACAAATGACAAAAAAATGTGTCACAGATCAGTGTGAAAACAGCTCGAATTCAAACTCTTTAGTCAGGGGACATGACATAAATGAGCAACTTTTAACCGTTTTCCACATTTTTACATTTCGTTTTACCAGTTTGCACCTTTACCACAAATAACTTTGAGCACACTTTGACATTTTGTTTTGTACACATGTAGCGGTGTAAATATGAAACAAGAAAAAGAAAAAAAGGATTGATGCAAAACGCTCCAAAAGAATATGAAATTATCACATGAAAACTGCACTGCCACTTCAAAGACTAATCTGTTCTGAACTCAGTGCTCCTAAATAAGCTTCCACTATCCATCGCTATCTAATCATTCTGCCATCTGAGAGGGCACTGTTACATAACCATTAAAAGGTTAACATTAAAGTCAACCATCTCGGCCTCAGCTGTGAGAATGCCAATCTCAGGGAGCTCTTGAGAATGAATTCAGGCATCAGACCAAGTCGACGGCGTTCGTGGTCGATGTAAACAAGTGGACACTAATACGTCATTGCAGATCTCTGACAGCGCATACCACACAATGCAGGTGTTTAGAATGAGCACGGCAAGCCAAAAACTCTTTCCTGCGACACAAAAATAAGACGTACACACGAACCAGCGCTGCACAGAGAGGAGGGGCCCATGACAGACCGGTTGGCATCTGCCCGTCTATCTTACCAGGCGAGCTTGAAGCCTTTCATTAGTGCAGTACAGGCTGTCCTGATCCCACAGTGTCATCTTCCCATTTCACGGGCCGCCTTTCCCAAGGCATCCCGAGCTGGATGTTAATCCGAGTGGGTTCGGGTGATCCCAAGCACAGGCGATCAACCTGACTCAGAATGCCTCACTCTGCATGAAAGTGCCGGGCCAGCCATACTTCCACATCCTGTGTGTGAAGCGCTCATATGCACCTCTCTCAAACGCAGCAGCCTCTCTCTCTTCCTGCAGATGAGAGCATGAGCGGCTCTCGTCTCAATCCGGAACTCACTGAGCATGCTCAGATCCTTCAGGCCACTCCCCCCCTGCTTCCTTCCTGAGTCAAAGACATTCCTGTCCGGCTTCACTGCTGCTCTGTGTGTGAGGGACTATGAGGCAGTCGACAGCTGGTCCTCTAATCCCTTAATACAGATGGACGGTAAACACTGCAAGCAGAGTGTGTGTGAGGATGAGAGAAAAGTATTGTTTGGTGTCTTGTTCTATTCCAGTTTGAGCCGCTATATGCCACACACACACACACACACTCATGATATTATGGCAAATATCTAGTCATGTGTACAGGCTAGCAGCGCTTCGCTGATCCTATCGACATAGAGGTCCTCCAAACATTTACTAGCTGTCTGAGCACATAAACATTTTTTTTTTAATGTTGACATGCATTTAGGCTGTATTTGCCAGTAAAGAGCAATGGAAGTGCTCACTGCAGAGGGATGTGACGTTCAGGTTTGACGGAGTATAAAAGACAAAACACTGCTGAGTCACTGTCTCCAAACACTTTTAAATACAGTGACTATGATTTTGCAAAGCGTGACGCGTTCCTGAATCTCTGAATCTTTCTGTACCAAGAAAATGTGTTGCTTCAAGTCCTACTCGACACAATTACGGTCAAATACGAACAAAAATACAAAAGGAGTAACAATGTAACAATTCACCCAACTCACAATGCAATATGATTCAAATTACTGATACGATGCAAAACAGTGTAATAATTTAATTAATATAATGTAATTTCAAAACTTGGAGCAAAAACAGGGCTGGAAATGTAAATTCACTCTCTGACAGCAGGTGGCGCTTATGGGACAGCAGCAATATAGTGTTTTCTTGTTTATGAACACTACTTTAAAGGAATAGTTTGAAAATGAAAATTCTGTCATCATTTACTCACCCTCAAGTAGTTCCAAAACTGTATGAAATTTTTTGTTCTGCTGGACACAAGGGAAGATATTTTGAAAAGAGTTCATAACCAAGCTGTTTTAGGTCAACACTGACTCCGATAGTATTCTTCCCTACTATGGAAGTCAATGGTGACCCAAAACAGCCTGGTTACAAGCTCAAAATATCTTCCTTTATGTTCGGCAAAACAAAGAAATTCATAAAGGTTTGGAACTCCTCGAGGGTGAGTAAATGACAGAATTTTACATTTTTGGTAAACTATTCCATTAACATGCATTACAAAGAGGCCAGGTGAAAAGAAAATACCATCTAAACGTCTTATGTACATTTACATAAACTCCCACCCCCAACTGTATCACGATTTGAGCCTGTCCTCCAACAAAAAACGACTTAATAGCTCATTTGTGCAAGCACCTTATTACGAACCAATTTTTACACGAAACCTGAATGATGATGTAGATAAAAGAGTACAAAACGCAGATATAAAGATGTTTAGTTGCCGATAGAGGTGCAATTGCAGCATACGCTCTGAAGGGTCATATTTAAATTGTCACATATTTGTTATTGGGATTTAAATTGTCACATATTTGTATTGATTTTTAATCGGCTAAAGATGTATTGTTGCGTCCCTAACAAGAAGTGCTTAAACAGACAGTGCAGCATCAACATAACCAGAAGTGATCTTATGAGTGAGTTAGTGATTTGAGGCAAGACCTGGGACAATCTAACAAAATATATGCACATACATGATGACACTACGCAGAACTACCATTGTAAACTACCGCAGTAAAGCATTTGATTGTCAGCCAGTAACAAACAATAGGACTCTGACTCACTATCAGTGTGAACACAACTAAACTGAAAAGAAAAGGTGTAGAAACAATTTTCATTCAGAAATGACTAGTAAATTTCACAAACTGCAACAAAACTGCAAGTAACACATTTAATTAAATGTGAAATTCTTAAGTAGAAAGATACACATAAGAGACATAAAAAGAACCATGACACAAAATTTCCAAATATTATGATACTTCTTAAATGACCAGCATTAGCCAATCAGAAAGTGCATGTTACTGTGGTGCTGAATGGACAGCTCCATCACAGGCCCTGATTGTGAACACACTGCATGCTGTCTAACAGTTTTATCTGGAAATAACAATACAGTACAATACAGTTTGTAAGGACAAAATTAGACAAAAATAAAAACTGCTATGTTTACTCCACCTCGGGATTTCATTTTATATATTGTGGCACAACCTATAACCTTTCATAAATGATCTGAGATGTGATATTACTTGTCCCAAAGGCAGTTGATTTCCAAATAAGGAATATGTTCAAATATGGAAAAATCTTTTTAAATTGTATTGTTTCATCAACAGGGCTTCTAGAATTTCCCAGCATCAGTGGAGGTCAGTGTTGATGTCAAATATCAGCATTGCACATGTAATCGGTTGTGTCATTGGTTGCACATGCTCCTTTGTCCTTGCTGGGTCTCTGGCTCCAGCGGGCCTGTGGAACCGGGGGGCAGTGGAGGCTGCAGTTTATTTCTGTGGGTCCAGTCCTGTTATGTTTAGCCCCGCAGCCCAACTGCCTCTGAGAGCTGCCACATAGCCCCGCCCCCTCTGCATCAATGAGCTCACTGCCACATGGAGGCTGACGGGAGCCAACCAATGGGAAGAGAGCAGGAGGAGTCAGGTGATGAGGTGACTGTCAGGCTGAGTGTTCTGGAGAAGTGAAGTGAGGCAGCTAATCCCCGCATGCACAGACACACACAAACACACAAAGAAAAAAAACCCAAGCACTGCACAAAACCCTGACTAGCAAAAACAACAGATTATTAAACCACTGAAAAGATTTCAGAGGGTTAGAAGCTAGTACTTATTTATAGTAGGATGGCAAAATTATTAAAATGACCACTTATTTTATATTTTACTTACTTTTACTGAAAATATACTTAAAAATGTTTAATTTATTGATATTGTTATTATGAGTTTTATGCTGAAAGGGGAACAGAATCCATGCAGTGCACATTCCATGCAGATCTACTGATGCCTCGCAGATTCCTGAGGAGATGAATAAGGATACACACACTGAGGTCTCTGGTGTTTTACTGAGATTTATACAGCAGCACTGGTGAATCCCACACAGGAAGGGGGACTCAACCAGTCACTCATGACCTACTTTCACTAGCTCTATATGGCCCACTCTTCCTGACAAAGAACCCAAAGGACTCTAAGAGTTCGTTTAATCTGCAAGTCAAACACCTCAGTGTCCACAGACGGACAGACATATGTCCAGATGGCTAAGGAAAGAGTCTGTTTAACAGCAAGTCAGAAGTGCACGTGAGCTTACTATGAGAGACGGGACTTACAGCTCAGTGGAAAAAAGCATGAGATAGAGAGAGCGCGAGAGAGCAGTATCTGATTGAGGTGTTAGATAACATCAGTCTGTAGTTCTCTGATGAATCATCAGCTCTGGTAACAGGACACTGCTGCTGCAGGTTTCTGTCTAATCTCAGATGAAAGATGGCTTGCACATCTTTCAAAGGGATCTGGCCAATTAAATAAGAACACAAGAACAAATGAGGCAACCAGCGCATGCTGAGCACATTCACACATTATTACAGGAACAATATCAAGCAGTAATGTGCTTTCACATCCTACAACAATTTTGACAGCCACCACGTCTCAACTTAAGGAAGGAAAGGACGTTACATGTGGCCAGGCATGGTTTCCCATACTAGGAATTTGTGCTCTGCATTTAACCCATCCAAGTGCACACACACAGCAGTCAGAGTGAACAACCACGTACACACACACACACACACACACACACACACACACACTGAACACACACCCGGAGCAGTGGGCAGCCATTGCTGCGGCACCCGGGGAGCAGTTGGGGGAACGGTGCCTTGCTCAAGGGTCTCACCTCAGTCATGGTACCGAAGGTAGAGAGAGCGCTGGATATTCACTAACCCCACCCACAATTGTTTTGACAGACATCGCTCTCTATTATTTAAAAACCCTGTCTCATTTACCTGAAAAATATGATCATATTCATTTGCTTATGTGATGAATAGTCTTTGATGAAATATTCCAGTAATGTGGCATGGGCCATATTAACACAATCAGAGGCTCTGGGGCTTTAACTCTTAAGTGTTTCACGCACACTCAAACAGCAAATAAAATCATTCTTATATTAAAATGAACCCAGACTTTACTGGTAAACAAGCTTCAAACACCTTTCTTCCTTCATCGATATGCTCAAGTCCCAACACTCACAGTACCAGGATGATAAAGATGAAACAAGGGTGGACATTTCAGCAAGACAATGATCCCAAACTCAGTCAAGGAAATTCTCGATCACACCTGAGCCTTACTTGCAACTTTCTCTATAGTAGGGGTCTTGAAGTTGTCATTACCAACAAAGGCTTCAGTACAAACTAAGTATTAAATAAGTTTCAGCAGGTCAATGCTCTTTTCCTGTTTTATTCCATTGTATAACACATAACTTTTTTTTTTAATTCTTAACTTATTTGTTTTGTTTTCTTTGTATGGATGGATTATTCGGGTTGTTGTTGACATCTGGGGAAATTTTCATGTCAACAGCACCTTTAGAAATGTGTTCCTGGTCCTGAAAGTTATTTTCTATTTATTGTGAAACTAGTTTCAGATTATATCTTTCTCTCTCTATCTTGTCAACTTGAGTGAACACACAGGTGTTGACCTTATTTTTTGCTAATTGTATCCATAATAGGATAATTTTGGAATGTAATCTTCTTCTGGAAACACAGCAAATGAATTTCAAGCATTGAATTTATACTCTTTGGAAACAACATTTATTTGAAAAAGATTTTTTAGTAACATCATAAAAATATCGCTTCAGAGCAGTTTAATACATATTTGATATAAAAAAGTATTGATTTGGGAAAACAGGGTGGGTGGTTTTGCAGAAAAACATCATTCTACTGCAAATCAACATCATTCACTTCATTGAGGTAATAAAAAAAAGTCCGCTTTTTATGATCAGGAAGAGATGTTTTGGAAAGGCGTCAATCTACTATTTACAAACCGCTTCTCACTCAATTTACTGAAAATGATGGTTACGTTCACATGCTTATATGATAAACAGTCTGATGAAATATTCCAGTAATGTGGCTATGTGCTGCATTAACACAATCAGAGACTCTGGGGCTTTAACTCTTGAGGGCTTCTGTGTGTCATGCACACTCAAACAGCAAATTAAATCAATATATAAAATGAACCCAGACATTATACATGCTTCTGTTAAACAAGGACAAGGTTCAGACAACTTTGTTCTACTGATTTCACTGATATGCTGTGGACACTGGAGTGCCGGACACCCTGCAGCCCACCCAATTTTGTTTTTTTTATAGCCCACATCTAATATTTAAGATAATCTGCAGCTAGCTGATGCAGACAAATAGAAAAAAGTAAAATTCCAGTTTTTCTTATGCTTATTCTTATTTTTGTATTCAGTTGTTAAAAGAATAATGAGTTTTGGAACTCTCGTGGAACCTTAAGTTTAAAGGTAACAAATAGTCAGAGAGCTATTTAGTTATTGTGTTATGCAGAATCTGTGACCTTTATACATGTTCCAGGTCAACAGGACTCAAACCATTTTTCCTCTTCATCTAACAACATTTAAAGGTAATGAATAGTTGCCAAAAATTATAGGAATGAAAAAGCAGCATTACTATTTGGGATTGGTAAGATGTGGTTTGAGGTTTACACTTAAATTCTTATGCTTAAAGCTGCATTTACAGGTAGGTTCTTATATATTTGGACACTGACGCAATTTTCAGAATTTAGACTCTACATGCCACCAGAATAACATTAAAATAAACAAACAAGATTAAATTGAAGTACAGATTTTAAGATTTAATTTAAGGGGTTGAACAAAAATACAACATTAAATGCTTATTAATTAGTATTTTTTTTTTGTACAGTGTAGACTATTGTCTTTACATGTTCCCCATCACATCCATATAGTTTCATACAAGCAAGGTATAGTTTTTGAAGTAACAAAATAAATAGGCCTAAATAAAAACTATATATGCATAAAAATGTCTTTGACTGGCTTTGTATAGAATACTGAAAAAGTATTCAGAGACACACTTTGCACACATATTCAACAGAGGCTTGGGAAAGATATTAAGTAAATTTAATAAAAAAAAAAAATCAATTAAAAAATACCCCCCTGAGGTGTCCTTACACCCAACTTTGTCACATGCTGTTTTCCTGAAAGACTTTACAGATCAAATAACACTTGCAGAATGGAACAATGGAAGTGTTGCAAATTACTGGTGTCTTGGGGCAAAAATTACATTACATGGGTTCTTGCCTTATACTCTTAATATCCCTCTTTTTTCTGAGTAACTGGAAAAAGGTGGATATTGTTTTTTACACATTCCCCCCCATTTTCAGGGGCTCAAATATAATTGGACAAATACTGTAAATGTAATCATAAATAAAATGTAAATTTTTAATATTTAACACAAAAATAGGCCTACCTGTTGTCCTCATCAAGAAGGATTTGTTACTTCATTTCTTGACCATTTTACGTGAGACCCACAGTTCTGTGGCTAATGACATCAGCTCTCAAGAGCCAAGTGTAGTAAATATCTAAGAGGAAGATAAAAGATCCAATCTTATAAGTGTTGCAAACTGCAAACTGGGGTTGGATTGGTTATATCTGCTGTAATTGATTTCTGTTTGTGATAGAGCTACTAAAAGCAAGAGACAAAGCACTGGTTGTGAAAAATGAATAAGCAGAGTGGAAAATTCCATTCTGTGCTTGTGTGCAGACACTCACAAGGACTACTGGCCACAAAACGAACTAGGAAGCGAAATAAAAGTAGCTTCCTGTATTTGCGGGAAATGCACAGAGTAGGTATTTCAAAACTTCTAGTATCAAAGGCAACTTCATGACATTGGTAAAACAGTCCATGTGACATCAGTGTTTCATTAGAAATTTAAAGAGATTTTTAAGAAATTTTAACAAGGTTCATAATACTTTTTGAATGCAAAAAAAATTATTTAGTATGCAAATAACAATTTAGTACAAAAAATAACAATGTATTCAGTACATACAGAGCATTGTTAGTATTTAACAGTTTTGAAACTTTTCAGAGTACTAAATTGCTCCTCCTAGCCACTAAAAAAACACTAGTAAACTGAGAGTAACACGAGGTTAAAATTAAAGACTCCCTGTAGTAATAACATTTTAATGGCCATTTTTCAAAGAGGGTCTCAATAAACTCGGTTTGATACAGTTTCCTACAGAAACAAACATGTAACCAATCCCCTCAACTTGCAAAGAGGACATACATTTATAATAAAAGCCATTTTATGACAAAAAAAAAAAACTTTTGAAATGCTGAAATATGTCATTTTGTTTCACAAACACAGGGTCTAAGGAATGAGATTAGTGGGGCTTTTAAAAACCCAGAACAACATTTTACTCACTGCCTAAAGAGCTGCTTTAAAATGAATGTGATTTAAAAAAATAAATGCCATAAAATACTTGAAAATGCTAGAGTAAGACAGTTGGAGTATGGCAAAGATAAAACATACTATTAACAACTACTATTTAAAAGGTTTTTAGGCAGATTTAGTTTTACAGATAGATCATATATTTACAGTAATCAAGAACTTTGTTCCTCATTAAATAATGATAAATCTACCGAATTACTAAAAATTGTTTGACTACCACCTTAAGAACACAGGTTGTAATGAAGGTTGAATACCATTATATAAAAGATAACACCATCGCAGAAACAGATGACATTTAAAATAATACATTACATTAGCAACATTCATTTAACAACATAAGATGTAACATAAAACACTAATGTACATAAATGATAAGAAACATCATGAGAAGAAACAGACGTTTCAATGAAAAACGGAATTCTGGGAATATCAAATGATGCTGTTGTTGTTGTTTTACCGCAACATGTAAGAGAGTTTGTTATTTTGCTATTTAAATTTTTTTTTTGTAATTATATTCAAGCGTTTTCTTGGGAACCAATTAACTTTAAATACACTTTAATGCAGCATAGTCTTTTACTGTTAAAATTACAATAATTGTAAAATCTATAGAAATCCCAGCAATTGTAACATGTCAACCCACATTAGTTTCTTCAGGATGTGAATTATTTCACATGTGATGTCAAAAACACAAAAGAGGTCATTAGTGGACAGCAGCAGCAGAAATGGCTTGTTCAAGTGCAGATAATTGTACTTTTAAAAGGCGGCTATTTTTGTATTATATAATGGCAGCAGGAACTATGTGACCTGAAGCAGAATAGCAAATCAGGCAGTTTTTGCTCCAAAGGCCTTATTAAACAACATATGATGATAAACTTCTGATACTGATAAGCCATTTTAAAACTCCATAAAAATCTCCTAAATGGCAAATTTCCTACAAGCACCCTGGAAAGCTTGACTGCACTGGGTTTGTTTTTTGAAGAGAATAGTGTTTGGTTTATGACTTGATGAATAAAGATAAGAACAATATAGATAAGATTATAATTTAAATGGTCTGATTCAGATCTGGATGCTTTTGCCTTGTTTCCTGAATCCTCAAGATTCAAAAATGATTAACTTGAGCCATCTGGGCTTCTGTGTCTGTCATTTATTTCATCGAAATGCTATTTTGAAATATCCATGGCTCTTCTATCAACTGGGCACCAATGATTTCCAATCAGTAAACACACATCTTAGAGGAGACCAATACAATTTACTTTTTCCAACTCATAGTGCCAAGTCATACCGTTTTTGGTGAACAATTACATTCTTCCAGAAGAATAATGCTCAAATAACAAAGAAGAAGAGAAAGAGATGAGTGAGACATACAGTTGCATTTGCTTTTCCCAGTAAATATTTGTGCCTTGCCACAATTCTGTCTCTGATCTCTTCATATGCGTTGTGAGCTGTAAGGTCTTATATAGACAGGTGTGTGGCTTCCCTAATGAAGTCCAATCAGTCTGTGTTTTTCTGTCAATATGGGGTTGTACATTAAAGAGGGAAAAAAATTAACTTAAATGATTTTAGCAAATGGCTGCGAAAGCGAAAAATTAAAGGGGGTCTGAATACTTTCCGTACCCACTGTAAATTAGTCCATAGGAATTCGAATTTTTCCTTATGGGTAAATTCTTGCCTCATTAGGTCCAGTAGCATGTGCAAGACTAAAAAATTGCAGCAAAGTTTGCCTATAAATTATTAGACCAAAGCCACAACCATGCTGTACTGCCTTGCTGTAGTTCTGAATCATGTATCAATAGGAACGATGTTAAACAACAACATGACTTTGATTTTGATACTCTTGCTCTTTTTACAACAATTACTTTTTACTGTAAATTGTAAAGTGTAAAATTTTCCTCGCTTTGTGAGAAGTTTTAGATAAAAATAAATACCTGAAAGACTTAACTCAAGATCTGAGTCCACTAATTTGTCCCTTACAGTTTTTAAGGTCCTCTCTGGGCCATTGTTTTATACCTGTAGCCTTTCTATTCTTTGCATTTCTTGAACCTTGAAAAAAAACATAAGCAGCATAAACATTCCCTGTCTTTTGTGGTAATGTGTTTTGAAAAACTTGAATTAATAGTGACAGTAGTTTTATAGTATTTAGTCTACTACTTGTGGCTTCATGTTTAAAGCATTGCTGCATTAAATGTTGTCTAGTCTTTGTTTCTCAGCAACAGGCTTTATCTTCCCAATTAATCTGTCTTTCTCTTTGAGCAGGTTTTCATCCAACAATAAAAACCAATATAACAATTAAAATCTAGGATAGACAATCCATGTGTATGACAATTCTTAGCACTCTTTATTGTGTAACTCACACAGAAAACATTTATGAGTATTGCACCAAACTCAGTATGAATCTTATTAATCTATTGCTATGCTATGTACTGATTAACCAATGTTGTTCAGTTTTAACATTGATCTGGGACGTTTTGAACAATTTCAGTGTACAGTTCATGGACAAATAACTCTTTTGAACCATCTCTTTTTTATTTCCAGTAGGTCTAAATCAAGTTTCATGTAACAGTTATATTAATAGTTTCAATCTTATCTGAATAACGTTAACGTTAAATAGCTTGATATGTGGTCGCGTGCTAAATGAAACTGACAAATACAACACAGTTAGACAGCAAAAGCACTTACAATCTACTCAAAATACCCGATGAACTCTCGCAGCGTCGCAGAGAAATCCCATTCTTTATCAATGTTTCGCCGTGAATGTGCGTGTTTTCAGTGGAACTCGATGGACCTGTTTCGACCGGGTTTTCTTCGAAAAATAAACAGATTGCAACATTTTACAAACTGTTTTGATCGCGGTTGGCTGTTAAGAAAGCAATGCAAGCTTAAATGCCGGTGTATAGCCGGTTTCATCGGGCGCACGCGCCTGGATCTAAATGAACTCCCGGTCTGTGTTTATTTATCAGTCTGGTTATTGCCGCCGACTACAACCACATAATGCACGTATAAAAATCAAACCGAGTCGTGAGTGGTTTTATATCACTGTATTTCTGAAGGAAGACTGTCTCTAGAAAATGCCATTTTCATTTCATCCTGCATATAAGGCAGCGTTTGTAAGCTCAGAGCTGCTTAGTCTACAGCCGTTACCGGAAACCTCTTATTTCTCGTGCTTAAAGCGCCTCCTGCTGACTTTTAATAAATCCGTCTGATTAACGCAGCGATCATACTTTGCTTGTTATCAAAAAATATTGTACTCTAGAAAGGACTTAGCTGTTGTTATTGATACTATTTGTATGTTTACCGGACAACACACAAGCACGCATGCGCAGTTACGTTTGTTTATGTTATAGTTGAAACCGTAGAACCGTGTTATTGTGTTAATGTGTATAATTATAATAATTTATTACTATTGTGCTCTAAAATTATTTATTACTATTGTGCACTAAAATATAATACAGTACAGGACTGTATTTCATATCTTAGAAATATTGATGTTGTCATTACATTATAGCTGTTACAATATAAAACATTCGTCATGTTCTATTATGATAAGACAATTGTTTATATTACAAAATACTTAGCAGTTGATTACAGCTTGGTATTTTTTAATCATATATGAATTCAGATCTTATATTAATTTAGTAGCCTTAAAAATGTCACATTGCTGTATTTGACATACTACAACCAACTGTATTATTATTTTTCTGCCAATTAGATGTAATTGTTATTTGGAAATAGCACACAAAAACAATACAAATGCTGTTCTGTGAATTACTTTTTTCCTCAAAAATTGGATTTTCAAACCCCATTTTATTAACAAATACAATGAATAACATAACAGTAATTGAATATTAACATTTACAATGAAATCATCTTAACAAAAATGAAAAATACAATTACTTTAACAGTTTCACAGAAGACCCCATTTAAACACCAAAAAGGTCATGCACTGATCTATAATAATGATCATTAAAATCCTAGACTCTACCAGTTTCACAAACACAACTTCTAAATGATTACAAACATTATGCTCAGCTTTTTTTTACTTGTGGGATTAATCACAATTCTTGCTTGACCTAACAAAAAATTAACAATTTAGACTTTTGTCTATTTTATTTTTCACATATTTAAAACCACAAATAAAATCATATAAAAAAAAACTTTAAATATCACATAAATGCTTTAACGTTTCACAATGCATAAATGCATGACAGTTTGGGGGGGTTTTGCCAAGCAAAAAGGACAATTTTCAGTCATTTTTGTTCTATTTTGATTGTTTTTGACCAATGGTGACTCCGTGCTGGTTTTTCATAGATATTAAGATTAAATGCATTTTGGCAAGGTGTGTCATTCTTATTATTCAAAGATAAATTTTCTTATTAAAGGCTATTAGACAAATCTTACAACATTTAAGCCAACAATCCACACTTCCAAAATTAAGCATATACAATCAAAATTAATAGACCCCTTTAAATACTGATCTTGCAGTTCCATTTCTTCACCAACAAGGGCTTATTTTCATAGTCCTTTTTCCAAAATATTATTTAATTTTAAAGAGAGAGAGAGAATTATAAGTTTATATAGTTGCAGACACATTGTGTCTTTCGCTTTTAAGAAGATCCCTGTAAACAGACGACTTGAGAAACTGGGGAAAAAAGCTTCTTCGCATGAGGTTGTAGATCTGCAACCGGGCTTCCTCAAACATCATACTGCTGGGTTTAGTCAGGTTTAGCATGATGTCATCTCTCACCCGAGAATCCAAGTTGATCACTTTTGGTGAAAAAATGGAGATGTAGTCTTGATAAATGATGTGGGTTTTTCTAGCAATAACTGATGGGTTAGTTTCTTTCTTCAGTTCCTCACAGGCGATGCAAAAAAAAAGATTTTCTTCACTGTACACAGATTTCAAGAACTCCAGAAAAACACCCCTCCCCTCTGGAGAGCGCAGCATCATCTTAAAGCTCTGTGACCAGGCAACCACCTCGCTCAGATGCTGATCTACTGTTACTTCTATGCGTTCCATCTCTGTACATGTCTGGTTTTCTGAACATTCCCTGCTTGCTTTATTGCATCCACACCAACACAAAAAGCATTCACACCTTTTCCACATTTCAGCTTTCCACGCTCTCTGAGGAATGCAAGTCAGCAGAAAGTCCATCCAATCTCATTTGCTACTGACACATCCGAGATCCTTGCAGCAGAACATGAGATCCAAGTAGTTGAAGATCCAGATCCGTGTGATGAACCAGCACAGACAAGGCAAGTTTACTCAAAGAACTTTACATAAAAGGAATCATGTCTCTCTTTCCTCTCCTCTCCACCTGTATGTAGCTGGTGTGTGATGAGCGCACTGGCCCCTTTATACTGTGGCTGACGTCGCATTTAGGTGGATGCTGCATCACTGGTGCTTCTTGATTCATTCATAAAAAGGAATTATGAATTCCATGTCAGTAGATGAAACTCAATGCACTGTTGAAATTTATTTTAGAAACGATTTTTGGTTTGTTTCACCAACTGCAGTGTAAAATGCACACATCAGATACGGGTCACTTTAAAAAATATATAAGTACATCACATGTCATTAATTGGTCATCGAGAACTAAAAATTATTGGAAAAAAAGAGAGTTTAGTATGGATAGCATGCACACTGGAATGCAGGCATGCATATGATGTTTCACACTCTTAGTATACTAGGTGACAGTATGCAGTTAAAAGTTGTTTGTAATTAATTAGATTAGAAAAAGAAAACGCAGCAGTAATTTTGTGGTTGCCAGTGTTTGCTTTTGAAGGATCAGCTATAGAAAATAAGTATAGAATCCAAAATATATAGTAGAAAGTGGTGACCAATGAAGGATGGGAAAGGTACAGTGAAAACAGCAGATGGCAGTAATACCACAAAACATGTGAAAAAAAGTGATGTCTCTACCGTTGAGCTTGTTTTAAGGAGAAGAGAGAGCAATCTTTCCAAAGCTGTACTGCCTCGTCTGTGTCTGCTGTTGTCATGCGAGGTTTGGGTAGTTTTCAAGTAACAGCAGCAGTTATAACTGCAGAAGAAATAACACTTCCGGTCACTCGTCAGATAAAAGAGTCAAGCAATCAAGGAGGTTCATTTTACCTTTTGCACTAAATGTTGCTCATGTACGGGAAAATGTACATTTAAATATAGAAATACATTGCCATTTTACATATTATATTTCAATAAATTTTCACCAATTATACAGAGCCTCTCGCAAACGTTTCTTGGTAAATGTGAGACTGTACGTTTCTTGAGGGAAAACAAATATCTTTGCGAGGGAACGCAAAATCTTGCGTTTAAAATATATTTTTTCCACTTTCCCAGAATTTTCCCACCTCCGTGTCACTTAAGGGGTTACAATACTAGCAGCTACCTATTATATCCGACTCTATTCTATTCGTTTTGGTCTAATTTATATATATTTTTATGAAAGTTCTTGCTATGTACACTGTGTTAGACTGAGACATATTGTTGCTCTCTCATTGGCCTGATTCGCTTTGGATAAAAGCGTTTGCTAAATGACTAAATGTAGATATAAAATTAATTTTAACCCATATGTTCTTTGGGAGAGGTGTGCAAGCAATTTGCATGCAAATGATAGCCAGCATCTCTGCATGAAAATTACATGTTTTTTGAAAAAGAAATGTTTAACATCAAGAATTTTACTTTTAATACATTTTTAATAATAAAAAAAAACAAAATGAAAAAAATAAATAAATTATATATATAGGTAGGCCTACATATATATATATATATATATATATATATATATATACACATTTATTGGGGGTGGGTGGTTCTGCAGAGGGACAGTATTCTTCCACAATTGACATCTCATCATTTGCTACATTCCGGGCTGCTTTTTATGATCAGTTCCTAATAGAGAGATGTATATTTCAAGGAAACCTGTCTCAGACTTGCTAAAAAGATAAACAGTCTTTGATGAAATGTTGCAGTAATGTGACCATGGGTCGTATTAACACAATCAGAGACTCTTATCTGATTCTTCCAAATCGATAGGATATAATAAAAAAATTGGCATATTCTGAATGGCTTGATTTAGCATACTTAAGATGGGACCTTGAATGGAGTTCTCACACTCAAAATACTTCATATTATATATAAGTGGCTGTCTACACAGGGCTCAAATCAAGCTTCTAAAATGCAGTTCAGTGGATCTCAATGCACTTCCTCAAACACTCTGATGGACAGAAGAAAGATTATTTTCTTGTGTCATTGTCTTACCTGCACCGTCTTGTGCTGCGGTATTTGCAGAAGCAGTATAGACACATGGAGAAAAAGATACTGGAGACTCGTGGATTTACAGAAATCAGAATACCTCATATATATATATATATATATAAATAACAAAAAATAGCACACACATGTACAGTGAGGTTAATAAGTATTTGATCAACATGTGATTTTGCAAGTTCTCTTAAAAATCATGGAGGGGTCTACAATTTTCAGCATAGGTTCATTTCCACTGTGAGAGACAGAATCTAAAAAGAAAAATCCGGAAATCACATTGTATGATTTTTTTAACAATTTATTTGGGAATTACTGTGTCAAATAAGTATTTGATCACTTGAGTCAAAAAAAATGTAATATTTGGTACAGAAGCCTTTACAAAAAGCCTTTAGCAATTACAGAGCTCAAATGGTTCCTGTAGTTCTTCAGCAGGTTTGCACACTGCAGGAGGGATTTTGACCCACATATAAATCTTAACGTTTATGAAGTAAAAATTTGAGTTTGTATTGAAAAAGGTAGACGCTGCTATTTTTTTGAACTGCCCAATATCATTGTTTCCATAATTTTCTGTAAAGTGATTAAAATACTGATCGTTTTTCTTCATGCTTTGAAGTAAAATATAACGTGCAGTGTTCCCAATAAATGGAAATAAAAATATTTGAAGAATTCTGAGCTTTACTTACGTTTTTAAAAACGCTGCTATTATTTTGAACACAACTGTTGGGGATTGCCCCACTGAATGCTGATTTAAAGTCATTGACTGCTGCAGTACTCTTGTAAGAGAGTTGGAGTCATCTTTTGAGTTTCAATCGTTTAACCTCAAACCTGTGAACTTTGGGTTACAAGTCCTACTCAAGTCCTAAACAATAGTTCAGAACTGCCCCGATGAATGAACACAGATATACATTCAGCCTGCAAGTTCTGCAGGCATTAAGTTATGAAGGAACAGTCAAAGACAACATTTTAACATGAAGGATTTATCATGTAAGGAATATAGAGTGAATATACAGCAGATCGTTATATAGCAAAACTACTAAATACACCATTACAGATTATAAAAGTGCTTCAACGGTTTCACCTCAATAGGTGGATGTGACCAATGTTTTTTTTTTGTCCATTCTAGTCCATCTTACGAATGCCTTCAGTACCCTGGGTTCAAAAAAAGCACAAGAACAGCAAAAAAAAAAAAAAAAAAATTGTGATTCTCCAGCAATTTTTTTGTTATAAGGCTTCAACACATCTCTGCGAAGGCAGTACTTAAAAAGTCCTAAAAACCATTAAATAGTCCCTTCACCCACTCCCTTAGACAAAAAACACTAGTAAACAGAGTAACAAACTTCCATCATTTTCACATTTTATGTCCTTTTAATACTGTACTTAATGTAAAAGAAAAAAAATGTACTACGCATGATATAAAAAGCTCATATAAATGAAAAGAAATGGACGAATACATATCAAAAGATGAAATCACTCTCTTAACGTCTGGTTGAGCGATGCACAGAGAAAGAACAACGTAGTGGAGCTGAGCTAAAGTGCTGCAGTGATGCCAGTAGGCATCATAAAGTAGTCGTCTCATGATGGACTACGCCAAATTTGCTTCCTCCACAGATACGACCAAGCACAGAGGCAACAGAACGGGGCACTAACAACTACTTTTTTGAAAATAAATCTAAATTTTGCAAACTCACCTAGAGTTAAACAATTACCATTTTTTTATTTATTCGGCTGATCTCCAGGTCCGGCAGAAGCAATTTTAGCTGTAGCTTAGCATAGATAATTAAATCTGATTAGACCATTAGCATCTTTCCCATTCAAAATGTAATCTTATGTAGTAACAATGTGTATTAAGACAGAAGGAAAATGAAAAGTTGCGGTTTTCAAAGCCAATATGGCTAGAAACTATACTCTCATTCTGGCGTAATAATTAAGGAACTTTGCTTCCACAGACTCAATGATATTATGCAGCACCTGAAAATAGTCCCCTGTGTTTTCAGCCACTGCGTAATATCATTGTGCCTGCTGCACCCATGGTTTTGAATAGGAAAAATATTAAAACTCATTTTTGAACATGATGCTAATGGTCTAATCAGATTCAATGATCTATGCTAAGCTGCAGCTAAAAGTGCTACTGGCAGACTCAGAGATCCGCTGAATGCATTCAAAAAATGGTAAAACTCAACTGTTTAACTAGGTGAGTTAAGGCCGGCCACACACTAGAAGATTCAGGTCAATTTTACACACAATTTGAACCCCTGGACAATTGTCCAAAAAATCGTATGGTGTCACATGTCCTGATTTTGCGGAGTTAGATGTGTTCCTAGGTCAACATTTTTTGTTGATCCTGGAACATTTTAATCCAAACATTTAGTGCACTATATCCCCACACAATCAGAGAAAAATGACACTGATGTAGAAGCACCAAACATTGATTGTAAGCCTAAACTTTACAAAAACTATAAACTAGTTCTTCAAATCTGATTGGGTAATCACAATGTTGTTTCAGGGTCAGCAGAAATCCTGATCTGGGAACATGTTGCACTTGGTAAAATCAGGTTCTGCGTGTGGTGTCATCATTTTTGGTCAGTTCAAAAACGAGACGGACCGTCCCCAAACTCAGATGGCAAATATCAAACATGTTTGATAAAAATATTAAACACGTTTGATATTTACAACACTCTGTATGAAATCATTCCTATAATCAGCAAGAGTGTGGTTTCGCAGCCTGGTCAAATAAGGCTAAAAGAATCGGACGTCTGTGGTCTCTCATGGTTTTAAAATCGTTTAAGATTTGAAAATAGTCCGTGGCCATCTTAAGGCTTTCCCAATGGGCCCCGAGGTTGGAATGGGGCTGCCAGGAATGGGTCCATCACTGCTCGAACACCTACCGCCCAGGAATGAAGCGGGCCGACAGGGACAGAGCTTATGGCTGCCTGCTGTCCCACACTAGAGACCACGCGGTGGGCAGCAATGGGCTGCTGTGGCATCGGAGCCTCGGCGCAATGGGGAAACCGTACTTGACTGTGCACAGGTGGATGGGGCAGGATGGGCTCGTTGCCATTTGAGCACCTCATTACATGTTGATCGTTTCTCCTGCAGAATGGGGCCTGGAGGAAGACATCGGGCTGTGGATGGGCTCGCTGAAGTTGGGGAAATGGCGCACCGGTGAAGATATCCCTACCATCTCGTTCACACCCAGGGAATGGAGCATTTGAGAAGACATCTGGCGAGGACGATGGCGAGAGTTTGAGAGACGTAGTGTTGAGGAGTTTGGAGTCCAGCAGCAGAAGCTTTGAGCCACCGCACACGTGCAGCACCTCGTCTTCTTCTGCAGGAACCTCTGAGCTCCGGATGTTACTGGCTCCTGATAAAGAATTGTAGCTGTTGATGTTGGGCAGATCATCTGCAAAAGAATAAGCAGAGAAGTTAAAACAAATGAAAGATTAAATTTTTATGTTGTTTACATGTCTACCTAAAGGTCTTTAATATAAAGCAGCATTTAGTTTTACAGATAAATATTTACAGAAATCGAGTACTTGTAGCTCAAATAATCTACCTCTTTTTTCCACAAGCTGAGGTGAATACTAATATAAAAGCTGTACAGTGTCATATACAGAAATACAAAACATAATCATGGTAACATTTAAAATACATTAGTTTGAAAATATTAATATTTTAACATTATGTTATAAGAAAAGAACAAAATCCTAATGTACATAAATGATAAGAAAAATATAAGAGGAGGTTTAGTGAAAATCATCAGATTTGAGCCGTCAGGGAATTCTGGGAATATCAGTTTATGTTGTTTTTTTTTACTGCAAAATGTAAGCTTGTTCTTTTGCAATTTAGCAAAAAAAAATTATATTCATTGTATATTTGCATTAAATTAGCCAGTTTTCACCATATAAAAATAAGTGAACCAATTATTCACCAAATAACAGGTTTTAAAAGGTAGCAGTCTTTTACTGTTTAAATTACAATAATTTCAAAAACATCCATTGCCAGTCCAACCACACCATTCAAAAACATTTATAGAAATCACAACAATTTTAAAACATGTCAACACACATTACAGTTTCTTCAGCATGTGAATTATTTCACATGTGAAGACAAAAATCACAAAAGGGGTCATTAGCAGACAGAAACAGCTTTCAAGTTCAAGTGCAGATAATTGTACTTTTAAAGGCAGCTATTCTTGTGTTATATAATGGCAGCAGGAACTGTACGACCTGAAGCACAATAGCAAATCAGGCAGTTTTTGCTCCAAAGCCCTTATTTACTGATAAAATTTGAATTTGATTTGAATTTGAAAAGGTAATTACTTTTCCCAGCTCAGTCATATAGTGCCAAGTCACACACTTTTTGGTGAAAATTCAGTTGATGTTGATTCTCCCAGAGAAAAAAAGAAAAGAAAAAAAAAAGCTCAAATAACAAGGAAAAAGAGTAATGAGTGAGACGGACAATGGCCTCAACATGAAGGAAGAAATCTTACCTGGAGAAGACAAGGCTGTGTGTGCGGCCCGAGCATCACCATGTCAATTAAAAAAAAGATGACAAATATGTTTTGTTTTTATAAAGATGTTCCAAAAATGCAAACTGTTTAAATTGGTTTAAAAAGTTATGCTTTTCACAAACATTTTTTGCAATATAGTTTATACAGTTTATACTATTTTCTTCAAGAAACAAATTCCCCAATTTTTCACTTTTGTTGAACAGAGTAACAAACATTTCATTAATTAATGTTAAGATGGCTAAATTGTGTAAGTCATTATAAGACAACAGACATTTTAAAAATAACTTAACTTTAAATAGTTGTTTTTATATATCTTTGTGTGTGTGTGTGTGTGTATATATATATATATATATATATATATATATATATATTTATATTTATAATATATATATATAGTTTATACTCCTACTACTACAACAGCAATTCTAATAAAATTAATAAACATTTCATATTTATATTTTGGTTATTATATTTATATTCATATTCATTTTAAATAATAAGTGTTAATTAAACATCAAAATAAATAAATATAAACAGAAATAATAGTTCATGATAGCGATCTCCACTCTTCTGCTGAGAGTGCTGTTTGAACAAACAAATAGTAAACACCGGCACAATTTACATTCACATTTACATGTTTATTTAACACCCCTTTCTTTGTTTATTGGTTTTCACAAAAATAGAAGGTGCACATGAACCCATCACTGCTCTAACACTGGGCTGAGGGCGTTTGCTACAGAGACCAATGAGGTTCCAACTCTGGGGATAAACATGGTCATAAATATTGTTTTTCTCTGAACAAAAACAGCACATAAAAGGAATCTTTGATTTTTGCACAACAACACAAGTCAAACACTACCCGCGGAGCAAAGACCTCTACTGAGAACTACAAGATGAAGCATTAGGTTTGCATAGGTTAACATGAGAGTCTGCGAATGGCTGTACAGAGGAGAGGCGAGGATATAGAACCATCTCATAATCGACACCGCCAACAACAAATATCAGTAACGGAGCCCCAGCAGCATCTCTTCCTGATGTGCAGTGCTGTTCTGTGGTTGTTCATAAATGCCTCCAACATAACAATACACCCCATAAAACATCCAAAGCTTTTATGTCAATATAAAATGAATTTGAAGTTCATGATATTTTTTTCATCATATTGTTGTTTTCCTTTAATAACAGAACTTGGTAATTAAAACTTAAAGGGTGGGCGGTATAACTAAAAAACTATCACATATGGGTAGTGGACATAAAAATTGTACTGTGTCCTATAGTGTGACGACAAAAAAAAAATATACAAAAACATACAAATAACAAGAGAAAAACGTACCTTCATTCTTATATAGTTATAAACAACATGAGCGAGGTTTATCGTCAATGTTAAGGTTTTTTTTTTTTAATGTCACACCATAGAACACATTCATATGTTCATACTACCCATAAACATACACTTTCATTCAGCAAGGATGCATTAAAGGGTTAGGTCACCCCCAAATGAAAATTCTGTCTCAGTTACACACCCTCATGTTATTCCAAACCCGTCAGACCATCGTTCATCTTCAGAACACAAATGTATATTTTTAATAATATCCGAGAGCCACGTGACCCTCTACAAACAGAATTACAACTGAAATGATCCCAGGTTCAGAAACGTACATTGGTAAAACAGTTCATGTGACATCAGTGGCACTACTTCAGTTGTGTAACGCTAGGAGAATACTTTATTTTTGAATGAATAAAAGGTCTTACGGGTTTGAAATGACATGAGGGTATTAATGAGTAATTCATGACAATTTCATTTTGGCGTGAACTAAGCCTTTAAAATTCCAGTAAAGACTAAGATTATTGTCATTTCAAATAAAAGCTCTTCTTTCCAGAGCACAATTATTTTTAATATTTTTATTCAGAAACAAATCTGCATATTATATCTTCAGCCTCGGTGAGCCTAAAAGATTTGTATTGGCTCTAAAACTGTATTTATATATAGTTCAAATGTTCGGAGTATATAAGGCATCAAAAGTAAAAATAAACTTAATCTTATGTAACACAAGTTAAAACAAAAAAGCTGCAGTCTGTAACTTTGTGTTCAAAATGTACTAAATTGATTTAATATGCGAGTAAACCATGAATCCATTTCCCAAATGGTGTTTTTGGCCTGTCCCGAATCACTCTGGTACACCTATAAGTGTTTATATTCGGATTATTTAGAACGGTTCAGGTAGGTACCGCTGAGGAGCACCTACATCATAAACAGAGATGAGTAGCTCGAGCTACAATGTTTTTCTGCCAAACGGACACAGTTGTTTATTAATCGCTACAGTGCCAAAAGTTATTGACTGCACAAAAAAAAAAAATTAATCCAGAAATATATATAAAAAAAAAAAAACGCCCACAGAAAATAAGAACCTTTTGTGATCACGCAAGTCAAGCAGATCTAAAGTGATATAAGCAGAAGAGGAAATCTCTGCAGGGCCGCCCAGCCCTACTGCCGTTGCCCTTGTGAGATGACATTTCAAAGCCATTTACAGATTCAACAATATCAAAAAGCTGATTAAAGAACTTTCAGTTTTATAGCGTGCCAGTCACTGATTGGGATTTTGCTAGCATTACAGCGAGCATTGTCCATGCTCTTAACTTGAGAAGTCTAATGACTCTCAGTGAATGAAAAGAGAACCTGTGCTTAAAACAGAGGTGTCTGCTGCGGGTCCAGCTGTCCGAACGAAGCAGATAAACCATGTCAAAGACAGAACGACCTCACCACTTTCGACAACTAACACTAGCTATTTATTTACCTCACACCCACACATACACGCAAACACATACGTACAGTACTGATATGAAGATTGGCCACAGACATGTCTTTACTTCATATTGATAAACACTGCCATGCTTCGATATGCGTCTGATTCACGAGAACTGTGCAAGAAAGCATGGCATCGGGCAGTAGATTTGAGGATGAATTGTATACGTACAGCGTTTTGAGGACCGTAGAGCAATTCCCTTAAGACTACAACCTGTCGACGATTTACACTGGAGAATAAAAGGCAACGAAAACTGAAAACAAATCCAGTCGATTTGCTCACGAATGCCGTCATACTGTATCAGGATGCTTCAAGATTGTCCTCTTTTCTTAACCGAAGTCATTCAGCAATGACGATCTGGCCGTTAGATGATGAAACCGACAATTTACATTCGCAAACACGTCTCAACACACAGAACAAAGAGATAAAGTCTTCTCTTAAATAGTTTTCATATACACATATCTGCATTTATATATGGATACTTGATACTCATACATTCATTCTCTACCACTCTATTCATATTCACATATATTCTTAACCGTATATGAAATATTTCTTTTAAATCATCTCATAATGTATACTATGGGGTAAGACGTGGATCTCTGAAGGAATTGCTGGACGTTTGGACCAGACGCTTTATACACAGGAGAAACGAATCACATTTGAGGGTGGGAGTCAGATACTGCAGATATACAACAATTTACATTGCTTCGAGCCAACGTACAACATCAATAGAGCTATTTACAAAGAAATAACAGAGAAATTATGGTCATGAGATGGAGAACAAGTACCACTGATGGCAATGAGGAGCTTCTAGTCAGTTTTAAGGTTTTAAAATCACTCTATGGGAAATATTAGGATCCGTTCGTACCCTGCGGTCAGTCTGGGCGAAGATAAATTCTCACAAGCTGTGCTTGCCTACCTGCCGGTCTGTAAACATCCAGCAAAATACTCTTGGCTGTAAACATCTGGTTCACTTTGTACTTTAATTTTGGTCTGGAAGGAGCCAACTGCATGAGTCTAAACCCATGCGTGTTTAATCTTGAGACAAGCTTCCTGAGTGCCACCGAAGACACAACTAAAGACCGAAGAGAAGAACAATTCTGCACTCTGTGAGGCAGATGAAATGTGTGATGGTCATATATGGCATGTCCAAAGGAAGCACAGATATGGATGCCAAAGGAAACTGGATTTTGTGTCTGTAGAAGAAGGTCGCACCGGACTAGTTGAACACAAACTCATCAGGCAGATAAACATCATGGTGCAGGGAAGGAAAGCGGAGTATGTCAAATCAAATGAGCGATGATGGTGATGATGATGACAACAGAGGCAGGAAATGAAATAAAATGCGAGATGTGATGACCAGGAAGAAACTGAAGCGACGGAATGACGAAAAAACCGATTAAAGAGGAAAATGAAAGAAGGTGGAGGATAGGACAAAGGAAAGCAGGAGGGATTAATGGTTAAAGGCAGAAGACTACAGCGGTTGGCGTCATCTTCAGCACTGCAGGAATTATCTGTGCGGTCTAGAGGTCGATGAGCTGGTCCACCAGCAGCAGGGAACGGGCCAGGTTGGGCAGGCTGGACTCAGAGCTGCCACTGTTACTGCGAGAGTGACCTCCTAAAAGAGGTCAGATGGACAGGAAGGTTAGGGGTGGAGGAAAGGGAGGAGAGCCAGATTAAGACAAAGAGAGTCCGAGGAAGGGGACAGAAAAAGAGAGAGGGAGAGAGAGAGACACACAAAGGTAAGTGAACGTTCACAAAAGGTCAAGAGAGACTATTGCTTTTTTTTCTATATGGGCAGATCTCGGTTCTGCTGTAAAAAGTTAGAAATAAAAAATATTTAATAAATAAAGAATCAAAAAAAATAAATAAATAATAAAATTGATTCCCATATTCAAAAATCTGGGGATTTCTTTTAAATGAACTATGAAGGAATTATAGATTATATTTGATCCAGTTAAAGACCACAGAAAATTCCATCATTTTTGGAGAACCTCAATGTTTCCTGCACCACTACTCAATCTGTAACACGGGGCAAATAACCTAAACTCGTCCCAGTGTTGTTCTTGTTAATGAAAACTGGATCAAAAACAAAATTAAACAAAAACAATCAGGGGGAAAGAAATTAAACATGCTGCCTTGACAACTAAATTAAGAGAATTCGTTTAAATATGACAAAAGCATACAATAAAAAAAACTGAATAAAAAGCTAATTCAAAGAGCTTAAAGAGCTAATATTAATACAGTATATGAAACTAAATGACATGAATACCGCAAAATAATAAAAAGAACACAAAAACACTTCCTTATGCCAGTCTGATGTAAAAATAAATAAATAAATAAAATGACTCCCTTTATCTTTCAAACTGGAAATGAACTGTGAAGTGTATTACTATGTAAGTGTATTATGAGGACTAAATCTAAAAAAATACAGACTGGCAATGTAGAGATGAAGATATACATTCAACTTTCAACTGTATTAAATACATCAAGATTTTGTATAATATTTTTTCAGTACAGACTTTGGATCAGCTGTTTACTTCAAAATACTTAAATACTGAAATATAAGGTGGAACCACAATTTCTATTAGATGCCTATACCTAGTATGCAAAGTGTGCAAACTAACACACTCAATTGTTTATCTGCAACTACAAACAAAGAATGCGCTCAGGACCATACAGTCCTCATATACAGATAATGAACAAACTGCTTTGCAGAGAGCAAGATCAGTTATTAAATGGTTGAAGCTCACCTTGAGAGTTTTTGGAGACCAGTACTGGTATGGGGTCAAATTCATCTTCATTGGCCGCCTCAGTGCTCGGAGGCTCAAAGCCTGAGATCAAACAGGAGTCTGCAACTGAGAGGCGATGAGGGTAAATGTTTAAGGGTAGTGGTAGGGAGACAAAAATGGGTGAGAAAAACAGTACTGTTAGCATGATGTCAACACAGAAATAATCACATTAATGTTCTTGAATAAGTACATAGTGTTAATATCAAATCCTTTTCATTTAAAATAAATGCACTTTACAGTTGCATCAGTTTTTTACATGCCTCACCAGATCACATGAGCTATAAATGCCAGCAGAAAAAAAAAAGTGATTTGTCACACCTGATATATTCTGGGAGGTGCCTCCTAAAACAGGCGCAAAATCATCCAGACACGAGGCAGAGCCAGATGAGAGAGAACAGCCCAGCAAGGAGTCATCTCCAATTAAAGGGTCTACAGCACAGTGGGGAGCAACAGCAGGTAAACGCATGAAAATATGACATTTTATTTGTACATTTTAAAATGCAGTCAAATTACCAAAACTTGGTCATTTTGTCAGTTCTGTGATTAGAAGTCAATCTCCATCATGTGCTCTCAGATAAAGCAGCATTTATTACACAGAGCCATAGTTCTCTGACAAACTAGGCAAAAAAATAATTTAGACACTATAATCATGAGGTTATAAAATCTTAAACATCATAATTTGTTTTGACTTTTTACTGTTTGAAATAAATCCTGTGAGACGTTGTGGCTTCTCACAGAGAAAAAGGCACACAGCATATTTTATAATATTATAAGAAGTGATATTTCCTGGGTTTCATCTGCAGAGCGTATTCTGTCAATGGAGTTTACGATTCCATTTTGATTACTCGGACAGACCTAGCCACCACAGGATGTTAAAATGCAAGGTAGAGGCTCATACGTCTGTATTGCAAATTTTTACCTGCTAGTGCTGATGATGCTGGTTCAGCCTCCACAGGGTGCAGCTGGGCCTGAGGGGGCTCCAAGCCAGGAATCAGAGAGTCCAAACACACTTCCATTTTGGCTAGGAGTAAGACAGATTCAAACACATCACCGGTATCATAATAACATTCAAACCAACAATGTGCATTTCATTCTGCTGGTGCTTGTATGATCCCTTTAACATAGGGACTTGCTGCATATTGCTGTCTGTTCCCTAAAAAATGGATATCATAAAATCATCCTTTCGCTACTTTAAGTCCTACATGAAAAATTGATTTTTCTTGGAAAGGCCAGTTATGTTGATTAACACCAGGTGAACCTCAGGGTTCCGTACTTAGCCCCCTCTTCTTTTTGATATACACAATATTTCTGTGGCCCATCAATGAGCAAAAATTAACTATGCTTCTACAAATGCACTGCCGTAACTCAATACCATTTACAAATCAAGTTACATTTTTATGTGGCAAAAAGAACAAACAGAAACCCATCACAAATAATACTGGGACTGGCTTGATCTGCATCAAACAACAAAAAGTGGAATTTGTGTCAGAAAACAGGACCATTCAGTTTAGCTTTTGTAAAAGAAAAGCACATAGTAAAAGAGTCAGCAAAAGCTTTTACCATCTCTAGTATCCTCAATTGAACTGCCGAAAGGGTCAGCCATGGACAGCAGATCAGGCAACATGAGAGAAGTATCTGGAGACTTCAGGCCCTCTATCAGCTTCTCTGTAAGTTAGCCAGTGAAAACAGCCAGTGTTAGCCAGAGTTAAGACAGAAACGCAGGTGTTCAGAAAGTGAAAGAATAATGGAGGATTTAAACGGCAGACTGATGATTAGAAAAAAGTCACTTTAACAAACAGAAATGATAAATCAGACATTGAGAAAATGTAAAAACAGGACTGGTCTCAGAGAAACTCAATTTCATTACGCTTTACACTTTGTTTTTTGATTAGAATGTTTTAGGAGTATTTTGAACTGGAAGTTAAAAAGTGAAATGGGAAAAACCATTAGATGTAGGGGTGGCTTATCTAAGAAATATGCAGTAAATTGGACAAAAATGAACAAATAAAACATTAACACAAAGTTACATCTAAAGATACAAATACATTACTATTAATTTCTTCTTTGTGTATGTCTTTTCAACCAGTATCAATGCATGACATCAAATTACAGTTATTTCAGTAACTTTTTTACAATTCTGAAAAAGCACAAAGCAGATTTACGTATAAATAATTTATATTTTGTTTCTTTATTGCATTTGTATTCTTTTGCTTTTAATAACTTTTTTTGCATTTATTATCACAACATTTTTTTAATAATTACTAGAAAAGGCCAAAGGCTGACTGTGTCTGGTTGGTGGTTAATATAAAAAAAATAATAAATTGTTACTGTGAATCACAATGGACCTCTGGATTACCTGGCACAGCTAGCAAACCAGCTCCTGGTTCTAAGCCCAGAATGTCAGCAGGTCTTTCAGCTGTATAAGAGCAGAAAAAGAGAAAATTGGAAATACTAAAGTGGTCAAGAAGTTTTGGAAATGGGTGGCATTAAATGCTGAGCATCAGTTTAAACAGAGTGCAGCCTCAGTAGGGATGCTGAGGTCACCGGTGGGTCTTGATTCATCTTAATAGGGGTCTCCTGCAGTTTACCTATTACCTCAGATGCACTAAATGTGCCATCATACATTGAGAGAGAGATCAGGAATGGTACAGAATTGGTACAGAAAAAAAGCAAGAGATCGGCAGAAAATTAACTACATTTCAGTAAACAAATACAGACAAAAAAGAAGCCTTGATGGCTGACTGTACACATACCAAAGGACGGAGGAGCAGGATCTGCTGTTTCCAGCCCAGGAATAAGACTCTCAGTAGCGACAATCAGAGGTTCAACAGGTTCTGTAAAAAAAAAAAAAAAAAAAAAACTTTCACATTCAAACACATTCACCAAAATATTAGAATATTTATATTTGAGTTTTATGAATGACCAGTATTCATTCTGGGTATTCTTTTTATTTTTTGGAAACCACAATAATGGGAAAGACTGCTGACTTGGCAATGGTCCAGTAGATAATTACTGACATCCTCCAAAAAGTGCTCTATCAAACCACATTAAATCCAAAGTTGACTTGGAGGAAGAAATTGGGCAGTGAAAGTTCAATCAACAGGGATGACTACAAGCTTGAGAATACTGTCAAGCAAAGCCCACACACACATGCGGGGAGAGTCAAATAAGAAAGTAAAGTTACCATCAGCTAGCTTGGTGAAGTCTTTGTTTAGCAGGTCTTCAGCTGTAAGTTTGGAGAAATTGTCATCACCAAAGGGATTCCAGGTGGGCTGGTCAGGGGGGCTTTTTAGGCTAGTGGCTGAGGCAGGAGCTTGAGGAACAGAAGTGCTGCCCTGCTGGGCAGGCTGGTACACACTCTGCTGGGAGGACTGGGGAGAGTTGGATGGGGTGGCACTGGCTGACCTAATCGTACCCAAATAAAAAAAGAAGTGCTCAAACAATAGTTTTAAGTAGGTTCAAAGCTGAGTAGGGCTTAAAATAACTGTCACTTTCTACATTTTATGTTCGATTTCTCACTTTGACTTGTTAAGGCTGGCCTCTGCTGTGGCCGCCTGGAGCTGTTGAGTGGACTGGCTGACCGGAACACCGAACATAGCACTGTGAGTGACATCACTCTGAATGCGTCTGTGCCCCGCCTTCTGGGCCATCCTTGGGGACGAGGGAGGAGTTTGGGAAAGGCCAGGGGCTGCAGGCTAAGGAAAAGACAGCAGATTAAGCATGAACACTGAAAACGGAGTATTAAGAGGGACATAACATTGACAATCTGATGTAGTGAAATGGCATGAATAATAATAAAAAATAAAAAATAAAAAACATGAAAAGGGTTAATAATATAAAATATTATAGTGAATAGTAAATATGTAGAAAAATAGTAGCATGTAAACAGTTTATTATTTCTTCGCCACTCTTTCTGATGCAAAGGTCATTTCCACTGATCTACACATACTGGATATTTACTACACTATCTGCACAACTGGATTACATCACTTCATTATCTGAACTGACAAACATTTCAGAATGTTATGTAAACGAAGCCTAGAAACCATAAAATTCAGCAAATCAGAAACAAAAGCGTACTATTCTAATTATTTTAACAAAAACATTGTAATTTTTAGACAATCTTCAGAGCAAATAAACCAAAATGAGCAAACATCCATAACACAAACAAATGGAAACCATCCACAATGATCCAAAATAAACCAAAGATGAACAGATGGAGGCAACAAAATGGATGATGAGGCGCAGCCCCTTCATGAGGTGCATCATTAGTGAAGAGTGAGGCTGCCAGCTCTTTGAATCAAACGGGACAGAGCAGCATGCACACGATGAAGGTGATTACCCTCTCCTCTGCCTTGTCTGGGCTGATTTGGGATTGAGGCACTGGCTGCCGGACAGTGGGCAGCACTGCTGCAGGCTCAGCTTGTCCTGGAGGCAGGGCAGCAGGTGGTTGAGTGACAGTAGGCTGGATGGGCACCGGCTGCTGCTGAGCTGCAGATGCCTGCTTGCGACGGGCGCTCCGTGCAGGTGCTGTGGGTGGGGCGGGGCTGGATGGAGGAGGAGTGGCTGCTGCTTTCTGAGGGGCAGGGCTGCCAGAGGCAGCTGGAACAACCCCTCCTGCTACTGCAGTCGCAGCTGTGACAGGGATGGGCTGCACAGGCTGTGACACAGACAACTAAACTATGATGTGAACCATAAATATGACTTTAAATATCACTGTTACTTCAGTTTAATACATGCTAAATACACAACAGAAATGAATTCAAAATAAAGTGACCCTTTTTTACCCAGACTTGAATTGGAATCTCTCACAATCAACTGTGAGGTGAGGAAATCAGCAGTCTTTGCAATCACATTTTTGGCACAGAAATGACACATTTAATGGAAAGTTGAAATTAAACAGTTACATTTTATCTTCCTAGTAAGCCAAAATTCGTGCAACTTCTATACTTCCTGCTCTGTAATAGACAAAAAAACTGGATGAAAAACTTTACCGTTTTCTGCTGAGGGGCTGGAGATGCCTGGGCTTTCTGAGATTGTAGCGCTGCAGCCGGCTGAGCCAAGTTCACGCTCACAGCTAAGAAAAACAAAGGAAACAATTGTGCATTTAATTTTTTATTTGAATAAATAATAATAATAGCATCAAGAGACATCAATCATACTTATAAAGACAGACGATTTAAAAAAAAAAATCGTCACTAATAATTATTTTCATAATCAAGTAATTTGTCGATTATTCTAAAAATTAATCAAGGAGTCTGACCATTGTTATTATGTTTTTAATAATTAATAATAATAATACAAAAAAACTAAATGAACAATAGTCTTTAATGACTTACAATGCATATACGATCGCAATGAGGCAATTACTAATTGGTTCGAATAAAGTATCAAAAGCAAGTAATCATATGGTTTTATTTAACAAAAGTATTAAAATACATAATGGTTATACAACACTTTAATGAACAATCTAATGTTTAATACTGTCTAAAGAAATGTGCACTTAAACTTTATATTTGGCCTTTACTTTACTAAATTTAAGGGAATGAGGTTTTGAGCTTTTCTTTCGAAACTGCGATGAACAGCAAACATATCTACAACACAGTGATGTAGCCACCTGTTTTTGTGTAGGTTTAAAATTCATTTACCTTACAAATCTGATAAAACAATTATATAATAAACCCAAACATACGTTCTGTAAATATTTTGAAGATATTTACATGTATATACATATATATTTTTTATTTTAGATTATATATTTAATATATACACACAAAACATTTTTCTTAAATAGATACTTGCATGTGTTTGTATCTATATACACATAATGAATATACATAGTATACACTTTTTGGATGCGATTGCTCGTTTAATCATTAATTAATCGTTTGACAGTACTACATATAACATGTTAGTAATGTTAATGTTACTAATTTTGTAAAAGACATTTATTACATGCGTTTAGAAACAAACAAAACAGCCACTAGATTAAGTTCATAGATGGTATAATGTAGTGGTAAGCAATGCACGCAAGTATTATAACTTTGGTACCTATTGGCTGGGCGGCCCCAGCGGGTAGGTTGGCTCTCTTGCGTGGGGTCAGAGCAGCAGGCTGGATGGGCAAAATGCCTCCTAGTGCCTGGGACTGGGATTGTGCTGCTTTGGGCCGCTGACGCGGGGTGATGGAGGTTTCAGTGGTGGGGATAGGGTCTGTAAGTCTACAGGACAAAATATGGAGTCATAAATCTCAGGTCAAATTTACCTATAGTACTATAGAATCTCAGTCTAGACACATACCTCGCCTTAATCTGGGTTTGGCTCTTCTTTGCGGCTGCTTCGCTCGCTCGGATTGGCTCAGGAAGTTTAGCAGGAATAGGAGAATTCTGGGTGGGGACATATTACACATTAGTCTTGTTTTTATGATTTCAGGCATTCCTGCAGGCTGACACACACAAGAACCCAATCCAACAACTGATCCCAGAAGTAAAAGTACTGACCCAACAACAGGGTTAGAGTGACCACAGAGGAGAGGAAGGAAAGAGACTAACCTTGACGTTTTGGACAGGGCAGTCCCGTCTGGCCAGTTTGAAAGCAAAGTAGGACACCTGATAAATGTCAGGTCTCTTATCAGGGTCCGGTTCCAGCATGTACCCTGACAAAATCCCACCACAGAGAGGAGGAAAGAGGAGGGAGAGCAGGAGAAACAAAGATTGAGTGTTGCCACATGACAGACAAAGGAAGGGCAGAGCAGATGATCGGTATTCAGTGTTTAGAGTGCTTATTGATGTAAGGAAGTTGAAGGAATAGTTCATCCAAAAATGAGTTAATGGCTTGCCATCAAATTGTTCGAAGACCATTTTTATTTTAATAAAACAACACGTATTCTCTCTTCTGTTCATATATAGAAAAAGCATTTAAATGGGCATGAGGGTCAATCAATCAATATATATGTATATATAAAACTAATTTTAAGGACATTCTGTCATTTACCCTCTTATCATAACACAAATGAATTTCTGTCGAATACGAATAAGGAGACCATTTTAAAGAATGGGGAGTATTCAAGTAAACACTTTTTTTGACATGCTGTTAAAACACTGATTGTGTGATTTACAAGAGGCATGACATGTTGATTCATGTAAATTTTGCATTAAAACTAGTAGTACAAAGGAAGTCAGGGGCGCCGCTAAGGGGGGGAAAGTTGGGACAATTCTAACGGCCCAAGACCTTTAGGGGCCCCCAGAGATCTGCTTTATTAATAATAACACTACTAGCAGTAAAGTAAAAGAAATTAAAAAATGTA
>JAUMHI010000051.1:13355283-13402521 GCA_032359435.1 Enteromius unitaeniatus
CACAAAGACAGGGGGGAACATGGAGCAAACCAACATGGACTAAAGACACGGACAGAGACAGACACGGGACAAACCTAAGGTGTGACATAGTCAAGGGGCATTTATCTACTGTCCAGGGTAGGAGATTAAATGTGACAAACGAATGAATATAGTGATAGTTTTTAGAGATATTAATGAACTCCAGGTGCATATAATGTGTAAGGTACAGATAATCAATGCCTCTCAATTTAAAAAATCATAAACACGCAGAGGAATATGAAAATAATAAGAGAATGCAGTTTTAATTTTTAAGCAGCCAAGAATATTGAATTCAGTATTGAAGAAATTCACAAATGTCTTTCATGCTGTGTTTTAAAGGGGGCATTTTATGGAACAGCAAAGTTTTACTTTTTGCAAACCTGAACTCAGCAAAAACAGAGAATAAAATGCTAATTCAGATAATGACTGGCATTTTAATGTCTTTTTGCAATTGCACAAATTACATAAATGCAACATTTAAACTTAAGCACCTGCTAAGGTTTGACATTTGTAAGTCTTGTTTGTCTGACAGCGAAAAGTATGGAAAATGTGTACTTAAAAATATAGTAGCTAAATTTGACAGTGCAACTTAGGCAACTTTTATTTGAAATGGAAAACTTTCACTCAGCAAGACCAGAAAAAGACATTTTTTGTACTTGCACAAATGACAGGAAATGTTTGAATTTAAGCAGCGTTTCAGCTTTGACATCCATAATTATTGATCGACATTCAAAGTACACAGGCTCTTTGTACAAATACATCACTGCAGGCGAAGATGTTTTAAAATGCCTGTGCTGGGAAAAGGTGAACAAACGTTATTTTAAAACCTTCAAGTGCTTTCACACAGGTACATAAAAGGACTTCAATTCACAGCTGAGCAGTTATGTAACAATTTTAAAGACTGAGCTGGCATAAATGGAGAAGTTTAGGAAGCTACCACTGAACAACTGTTAATCTGAATATCAACCAGAGATAAAATGAGTGTTTTCGTCCCGCAGGGGGAGACAGAAGTGCTGTGATCAAAGGATGGAGGGCTCTGGCTGGCCAGGTGGTGCAGAGCCTCCTGGAAGCCAAGTGTACGAGGTGATGGTGGCCCAAAACTCCACGGCCCCTCACAACTATCCCTTTGCAGACGTCGCCCTGCTGCAGACCTTCAAGCCGCTCATCATCCCCTGTTACATTCTTGTGGTGCTGGTGGGCGTTTTTGGGAACTACCTTCTGATCTACGTCATCTGCCGCTCGAGGAAGATGCACAACGTCACCAACTTCTTCATCGGCAACCTGGCTTTCTCGGACATGCTGATGTGCGTGACCTGCGTCCCCTTTACGCTGGCCTACGCCTTCAGTCCTCACGGGTGGACGTTTGGCCGCTTCATGTGCTATCTGGTGTTCCTGATCCAGCCCGTCACTGTATACGTGTCCGTCTTCACTCTCACGGCTATTGCAGTGGACAGGTGAGTGGTAGCACCTGACCTGACAGTGATCTCACTAATGGCTGAAGCTGTTGAGTGTGGTTGAAGTGGGTCAGATCACGTGAGATGAAAGGTTGTCCAGAGGCTGTGCACGGAATGATGGGGCTTTTGAAAAGGTTTTCATTTTTTGTTATGCTGAAGGACTTTGGAGGTTATTAGAGGATTGCTTGGTAAGTGAAGACTGGAGTTTAAGAGGAGGGGTCAGGATTCATGCTGTTTCCAGCTACTGCTTTGATGCTTGTTTACAAAATGTAATTGTTTCTTGCTTTCTGTAGCCTACACAAACAGCTGTTAGGGATATATCAGTGTCACGTTTTACCCCATAAGAATATAGAAATAAAGAATTATTTTTACTGTAGAAAAAAATGAAGCCCTTTAAAAAAAATTTTTTTACTATGTAAATATCGATTACATTTTATTTTTACATTTGTATTGGGTTTATTAATGTTGATTTAAATAAAAAACACTGTATAACTGCATTTTTTACTATAGTAAAAATACAACAATATTGATTCTGAAAATCTTTTAATATAAATAAGTAAATAATGACAGTAATTATGTATTATTTAGTTAATAAAATGATAAGTAAATTGTCCAATGTTACAGTATGAACTACAGGAATGAGGTAAAAAGTGTTTAATGGTTAAATTAGTTTATTGATAATAATTATTATTATTGTTTTTTGGGTGATTCTTTGAAAACAACTTAATTTGAAAATGCTTTACTGCATTTTTTGTTATAGTAACATTTAATATAAATTAGTAAATAATAAGAATTGTGCATTTTTATAAATGAGAATATGAAAGTTAAAAAAACAAAACTCAAAAACTCTAGATTCTAGATGAACTACAGAAATAAGAATTTGAGGGTAGTAGAGCTTAATTGTACAAAAAGCATTAATAATGGAAAAATTACTAATAAAAACAGGCTTAATTTTCTTTATACAAAATATAAGATTTCTTTTGATTGCATTGCCAAGAACTTTATTTGGACAATTTTGGTGGTGATTTTCTCAATATGTAGAATATTTTTGAACTTTCAGATTCCAGATTTGCAAATATTGTGCCAAATATTGTCCTAACAAACCATACATCAGTGAAAAGCTTATTTATTCAGCTTTCAGATGTTATATAGCCTACACCTTCATTTGGACAAAAACAAAAAAATACCATAATGAGTAATTTTGTGGTTCAGGGTCACATATAACAGTGCCTAAATCTTTCTGTGTTGTAACAGGTACTACGCTACAGTGCACCCTTTGAAGAAGCGTATCTCGATGGCGGCCTGCGTTTATGTTCTGTCTGGAATCTGGCTGCTGTCATGTGTGTTGGTCGCTCCTGCTGTGGCCCACACGTATCATGTGGAGTTCAGAGACGAGGGTCTGACCATCTGCGAGGAGTTCTGGTTGGGTCAGGAGACCCAGCGACTGGTGTATGCCTACAGCACGCTGCTACTGACCTACATCCTGCCTTTGTCCGCAGTCTGTGTCTCTTACCTCTGCATCTCTGTCAAACTGCGCAACTGTGTGGCCCCTGGACACCGAACACGCGACCAGGCCGAGGCCCAGCGGGCGCGCAAGAGGAAGATCTTCAGGCTGGTGTCTCTGGTGGTGGCGGCGTTCGGAGTCTGCTGGCTGCCCATCCACGTGTTCAACGTCCTGCGCGACATCGACATCCGCCTCATCAACAAGCGCCATTTCTTGCTGATCCAGTTGTTGTGTCACCTGTGTGCCATGAGCTCGTCCTGCTGCAACCCGTTCCTGTACGCCTGGCTCCACGACCGTTTCCGTGCAGAGCTGCGCAAGATGTTCACCTGCCACCGCCGCATTGGCATCCCAGCAAACCACTGTGCCACGGCCAGCGTCGTGCTCTGATGCCACGGCTGAAAACACAAAACAGCGCTATATAAGATCTCAAAATGTAAATATAATAGGCGTCTGGGTCCAAACAGACAGGATGGACGGAAACCCTGGAGTAATTGAGGGACTGCAAATGCTATCTTGAATGATTTATTATGTGTCCTTTCTTGAAATGATTCATCGCCGTTTATTGAAATAAAATGGATGATTACAACCTTCATGTTGTGCTTTTCTCAGAGCGCTCAAAGAATCAAAGGTTACATGAAGTAGCATTTGCAACCCATTTTGCTCCTACAATGTGATGTTTTGTGAGTAAAACAGGACATTTGATGTGAAATAAAAAGGACGGGAAGTGATTTTATCCATTAGTGACTGGATGGTTTAATTGTCTCTCTGTGAAAGGTGGTAATGTTGGTGACCTTAAAAGGAATTTAAGACCATATGTTCTGCTGAAAGTTTACAAAGAAATAAAAAAATAATGTTTTTCTTTAGAGTGGTGCAGAATTCATCCAGAAACTAAAACAGTAGTAAATGGGTCAGGTTTGCTTTCATGTTGACTACATTAATGCCTTTTTTTTATTTTACCATTTATTTTTCCATGAGCAATTTCCTGCTTATAAATCATGAATCAAGAGGATTTTGTGATCATTGAGTACACTAGAGCTCTGTGAATGTGCAGTGAAATGTGTCAACACTCACATGATAATAAAAACTAAATGAAAAAGACGAATGGAAGATATTGGGTAAATGTATTTGAGTCAAACACACACGAAAAAAATAGAACTTATCTGTGTTTTGAGGGGAAAGCTTTTGCAAGTTGTTTAAATTATTGCATGCTATTCGTTAAAAAAAATAAAGATTTACTTTTAAACAGTTGCGGTTGGCGTTTTTTTATTGAATGTACAGTTCTGTTCAAAAGATTAGAGTTGGTATGTATTTTTAATTATTTTCTTTTGCTCAATGCTTTTAATTGCAACAACATTATGAACATTTAATAAAATTCAATGTCATTTATTCCTGTGACGCAAAGCTGATTTATCAGCAGCCATTATACTCCAGTCTTCAGCATCACATGAACAATCCCTGGTGTAGATC
Organism: Enteromius unitaeniatus; assembly: GCA_032359435.1. Taxonomy (NCBI): domain Eukaryota; kingdom Metazoa; phylum Chordata; class Actinopteri; order Cypriniformes; family Cyprinidae; genus Enteromius; species Enteromius unitaeniatus. Next base: position 13,359,727 of record JAUMHI010000051.1, read on the forward strand.
ACCATAACTCTCTTTCTCTTGAATTAAACGCCAGTTAGATTGATATTGCTGTCTAACTCAATTACATTGAAATGTTTTCAAGAGTACAACACCTTGTGGAAAAGCTTCAGACATCAGAATGCAAGTTGTTGACTGTGTTCCTGTCGCCAGAAGGGCTTTTTTTCCAAGCAGCAATTGATCTTAAAACCTACAGCTCTCATGAAGGACCATACAATTAAGACAACATAATGAGTAACATAATGAGAACAGGCAATTTAAATCATCGTGACCGTCACCTGCTGCAGGACATTTTAAACGGTCTATATACAGCCTCGGGTAACCGGTACACGCCAATAATACCAGGGTCTCGGAAATGAACGTTCCTGAAATGATGCGCCCAAAAGGACAATATGGTAATGGAAAATCAGTTTGTGTTGGGCCTAGAGCTATTAGAAGCTGCAATTTACGGAAAAAGCAAGCGCATCAGCCATCATGAAATTACAGGCTTCAGCAAGATACATTACTCTAAACAAAGTTATTTAGCCCTGCATCATAAAAAAAAACCTTAACTTGCAAATTAGATGTTATTGAGTTTACCGCAACATTCACGAAATAAGGGTTCTAACAGCGGCCAAATTGTGTGTTTATAAGTTGTTATATTTAAGAGAGTTCAAAGAAAGATAAAAATCCTGTCTCTGTGGCAGTTTGTTTAGTCATTAAGAGACTTTTTCACCTTATAAATGGTTTTCCAAAGCAAAAAACGCATATTTTGCTAGAAAGGGGAGCCACTGTCCTGAAAAGTTTTCCAACCTGCTTCAACACACCTCACTTTGTATTTTTGAGCAATCTTGAGGAGCTTGATTAGCTGCTTCAGGTGTGTTTGATTAGGGTTGTAGCTGAACTCTGCAGGGTTTCCCAGGAGCAGGGTTGAAGTCCTATGTGCTTGGCATGCTAGATATCTGGACCTGTCGGCGATTCAGAATCGTGCCGTGTGAAACGTGTTCATCAGCGATTACTTACAGCCAATCAGAGAGCAGCATCCAGGGCAGCGGACCATTGGGGGAGGAGTTATGAAGGTAATTATCCTCCTCCATAATCATCTTTTTCTTGCAGATGAGCGCACATGCAATTTGTATGGCAAGCTTCTTTTGCTTGCTATCATTTTGAATAATAATCCCACTCTCACATGAGTTCCAAAGTTGTCGCCGATTCTTCCTAAGTATTGCATTCGATTCAGCACTAATTAAATATAATGGCATTATAACATAAAAAGAGCCAGAAATGTACCAGTTGAACCAAAACTGCATTTATTAACAATGAACAGAACAATCAGTGCAATCCAAAAAATAAATTCAATCAATGTAACAAAAACCCTGATGGAATCAAGAAGTCAGCAGTAATTAATCATACATAAACACTGATACAATTATGCCTCCTTTAGCTCCTTCTGAACTTTGCGATACGTTTCAATTTCATCCTGAGAACGAATGTATGATTCTATTTCACTGTCTGATATGTCTTCATCTCCGGTCACTTCCAGCTGCGGAGCATCAACCCTCTGTCTCTTGCGACTTTTCACGCAAGGGGGTAAAAACAAGTGCCTCTTACTCCAGTGGTCCGGTGGTAGTTCACAATCCGTGGCTTCTTTATCAGGAGGATCCTCGCATTCGGCTTGGCCGGGATCCACGAACTCAGGAGTCTTGGAGGAAGCTGAATCAGAGCGGTTTGTATCCGATTGGTCATTGTCGCATTCTGGGGTTTGTGAGGTTTGGGTCTCATTTTGCAGTTGTAGTTCATAGTTTCTAACGGCCCTCATGAGCAACACCCTGCGGTTCTTCAAGATGTCATCCACCAGTTTGACCACGGTGTTGGGCTCCACCTCCTCGCCCCTCAGCCACGGCAGCTCTCGGCCCAGTTTACACAGCACGTCCCGCAGCTCTTTCAGCCGCTTCACAACCGAATCTCTGCTCCTGCGCCACAACTGTTCCGGCGCTTTTCCGATCTTGCAGAACTTATTGAAGGCGTACTTCATGCGGACCTGCAAACAATTATGTATTATATAACATAGGGTACATTTCATGTACATTGATGAACATTGTTTTAGTGTTGAGCAAACTCTCTCACCATGGGATTCAGTGACTGCCAGGCCAAATACATCGCTGCAGTGAGGAGGGGCAAAGGCTGGCGGCCCGTCACGATCCAGGCATCAGCTGCTAGTTCAATCAAAGCGGACATCCTGTCCACCAGCCGTTGGGGGGGCTCAGCAAACACCTCTTCCACTTGTTGAGGACCCAGCTTGAAACTACAAAAACACAGAAAGCTAACAATCTACCGATTACATCAACTAAAAAAAATTGTGCAAGTCATAAAAGCAATAGACATACTCGTAGCAGAAGCTTTCCAGCATGTCCATGATGCTGGAAGAGCTTATCTCTATGTTCAGAGCCTTTGTAAATTCTCGGTAAACGGTGCCCAGCGTGGCATTTTCCACTCCCAACAGATAACCAATGGTTCCCATGGCAACAGGCCAGTTGCACTGGCGACAGACGGAGAGAATGCAACAGCCTCCCAAGACCTCTTTCTTGGTTAAGGTCACATTGATGAAGGTTGGGTGGTTGTAAGCACGCCCAAAGAGACTCACTACTGCCGACTCCATGTCACTGGATATTCTGAGGATACGACACAGCGCACGCACTCGAGAGTAGCCTGGAAGGGGAGAGCGTTTAATATGGATCAGATTGCACACTTTTACTGTCCAAACCAGCAAATATTTAGCTTCTATGACATAATACACAGCGAAAATAAAATATTAAATTCTAGGTAAAAACCTAAAGAAAAATTTCTTTGGTATTTTCACCATCAGGCCATGTTTTTTCTTCGGAAACGATTTGGAGAAATTTAGCTTTACACCGCTTGCTCCTCTAAAGTTAAATTGCATGTTGTCATTATATGTTGGTGGACTTGATGTGACAGGATAACGCAAGATGGACTGTCCCGAAGTTTTACATTTTGATGAAACACGCAGCTTTTTGCTTCACAAGATATTTATTGACGGACAGGAGCTGTATGGATTACTTGGAGATTATTGTGATGTATCAGCTGTTTGGGGACTCATTCTGACGGCACCCATTCACTGCAGACGATCCGTTGGTGAGCAGATGATGTAATGCTACATTTTTCCAAATAGTCTCCACAACCTGCCAGCAAGCTCCAAACATTTAAAAACGTTTTAACTAGGTTGTTAATATTAGGGCCTGTTGATCTTACCAGCAATTAGATTTCTACATGGTTGCTTGAGGACCTCTGTGGAAGCATGATAGGGCACAGCTGGACAAAACAGAAGAAACAGGTGTTAGACTGACTCCAGATCAGTTCACTGGGGGGTGTGCTGTGCTCTGTTACCTCGGCCCTGGGTCTCTTCACTCAAAGTGGAGGTCAGATGTCCTTCAGAGACCACTGACCCACAGTCCACACAAACCCACTGCCTCTGAGAGTACAGGTCATCCTCCACCACATTAGACGAGCCACACTCGGGACAGCTGCTGGGCATACCTGCATGAAATATACAGCAACTATTGGCCACCATCAGACTGTTTTGACACGTAACAGAAAATCTACAAGCATTAAGCTGGTGCTAATTCAGCAGGGTTCTAGATTCTATCCCCCAGTTTCACAGGCTTAAGCTAGTCCCAGACTAAATTGCATGTTTGAGCTGTCTCACATGAAGATATCTTGCTCTGACGTATCTTAAAGCACGTCAGTGTCAAGATGCACACCTGTGATATTTTCTTATAAGGCGTTTTTGTAAAAGTTGCTTAGATGAAACCGGGCATATATGTGCGACTGTCTACTGATGCGAAACATTCAATCATATGCAGCATGAACAAAATAAAAAGAATCACTGTTCAGCAAGCGTCACAACAAACAGACAGTTATTTTATTGAAATATTTGGAGATCTTACTGGTGGCGGTTGATCCTCAAATGGTCGGTGCAATGTTACTTTAATAAACAATCAAAATGAGGCGTTTCGGTTTCGCACATTCAGCTTAAAGCCGCTTCTCTCATCTCTACTTGCGTCAAGTGTACGTTTGTTTTTAATGCGGCCGCGCTTCCTGATGACGTTATTGGTCCGGGCGGAAACAAGGCGGTCTGTAGACGTTCTGCAGGTATAAGTTCCTACGTGTGAAAACACAATTGAAAAAAACAACAACAGAAGTGTAAAAAAAAAATGTTTGTGTTAACGATTACAAACAAAATGAAAAAACAAAATCAATCATGCAAACCTTTCGTTTCAATTTAGCTGTAAAGCAACCTTTACTTACCTCAGTAAGTTAAGCGTTCATTCAGATTGAGTTCAGAAAAATGAATTAATACTAAAAACCAATTAAGCTGTAAGCAGCTCTACATAAGACAGAAGTGGTGGTAGTTCAATGTAACGTAGTAGTTTAATAACGTGATATTGCAAAATTCAATTATGAAAGAATTACATTCAGCTTTAAGAAGACAATGATGTAATTACAAGTCTGCTTGTAAGATAAAACGTAATAATTTAATATTATTGTATTGTTTTGTTGGAAATACAAGTTAACAGTAGCTTGCATAGTACTTAGTACGGTCAGTATTTTATCAGGTTAAATGTGGTATTACTGGAAACTTTTCAAAATACCTTAATATGGGATCAAATTCAAAGAGTGCAAAAAGATTCAACACATTTTATGATAAATGACAGAGGCGGCTAACCACCAAGTTATGGACACCATGGTTGATATTTGTTATGGGCAATTACAGCACCTGATAGTCTCTCAATAGTTATTAATTTAATTTTTATTTTTTAATCATTTAAGGCCTAACCTGTATTCTTTAAAATGAATGAATCATGTGACGCTGCCTTTATAAAGCCACACCTGTAACATTCTTTATTTCAGAGAATAATAAAGCTTGACAAAAGCATAAAGTACAAATGATCGTGTTCATGATTGACAGATGAACTGATTCTTTTAAAGTGCTTCATTGAAAAGAAAACAAAGTATCAATACAGAGACCGGTCTACAAAATATCATACAGCTTTTTAATGTATATAAAACATTTTGGTTACTTATGTAATTTATGCGTTATATCCATTGAACACTTTGATAGATTATATTTATATTGTACTAATCAAAGTATATTAGCAATTCAAATGGATAAAGTGTACAGTAAAACATTGAGAAAATATTTAACATATGGTCAGTCACATGGTTTGGTGGATCAGAAGCAAGCCAAATAACAAACATTCAATTTTGTCATCATTCAGGCCGAGATGTCAAGTGTACACCCTGATCTTCAGCTCACTAGTGTCTTCAGTTACAGCTACTGGATTTAGTGAAAACCTCCGTGTCTTACCCACAACCATGTACTGTTATTCACCTCATATTTGTGATCACAGTGCACATTAAATACAAAACTCTGCTACCAAAGTGCTCAAACGGACTTCTTCATCATGCTCAAGGACATTAAAATGTTGGGGTTCTCCTCCATGACACGGACCAGAAGATTGTCTATATACCGCTCCAGTTCCCCAATCTTAGTGTCCTTCTGAGAAAGCTGCTGCTTCTGCTTTTCCAACAAGTTAATGAGTTCTTCATGGGTTAGCTGGGAGTACGGCCCCGTCCCTTTAGCCTCTGGGGCCTGAAAGATATAGTTGAATACAAATAGCATGCTTAAACGTCAGCCGAGAAAAACTTAAGCGGGCATATTTCTATTCTACGCATGGTAATTGGCTACACAATAGTAGAAGAGAGAGAAAAAAAGCTCATGCCACCTTCATCTTAACTTGCATGTGATCTGTAATTTTAGCAGATCGGGAAGCTTCTTGGGTCTCTCTGAGGTCTGGCTGCTTGTCAGTGGTACTCAGGGGTTTCACTGCATGCGGCCTGAAAAGAAAAAGAGAGCTGTAAGTCTTACAGGCAGATTTGAGTTTGCAGGGGTGGAATACAAAGCAGGCAAAGCAGGCATAATTTTTTATAATATTCCTTTGTTAAAAAAAAATTTATAAATTGAGAAAGGGTGACGAATATATTCTGCCCTGAATTTGATGAGCTTCAAAGAACATGAAGGAACTGTTAATTGTGAAAACCGATGCTTTTATTTTCAAAAGATGAAAGTGTTTATATCTTTAATTATCGGATAAGCGTTTTAGAATTAATGCAAAAATAAAATGTTCACGCTGGGAAATGAAACACCCCAACCATATGATCTGGAACTCTGAAAAGACAAAGTTTAAACCACTGCGAACCATGTTTTTCAGGAAGGTCAATTATGTGGAATGTCACAAGGAAGTCCCAAAAATGAGTAATCTAGAGTTGGCGTAAACAGATTTACACGCTTTACAGTCAAGCAATAAATTACATGAACTGGGGATCACAAGTTGTGGCACAGGAACTATTGTAACCTTTTGGAAAATGATTTTAATTTAATCATTTTGAGAGTTTTATGTTCCTTGCCTGAAAAGCAAAGAAAAAAGGAGTTGACCAAAACAAATAGCAATTTTAAGCTGGGTATAGTTAAATTTTGTTTTTTAAATATGATACCAATACCAGTTCCTGAACGATACCTTTTTCTATGCCAATTTTATTAAATCAGTTTTAACAACATAACATTATCTAAAAAAAAAATAAAAAAAAAATTCATCTTGTTGACATTTATACAAACTCAAAACCTCATCTCCTGAGCCACTGCACGGAAAAAAATATATCCAACACAATCAGTGCAAATTAGTTTTAATTAAGTTGAAATAGTTTTCAGTTTACACATGTGTTATGCTTACTTTACACTAATACATTATTATTTATTCTTACAATAGCCTTATTATTTTGTGATAAGGCATAAAACATTTGTTTTTTAAATGAATGAAGATTTCATTTTATTGTTGGAAAATAAAGGGGATTTTATACTACAGTTTAGAACACTTAAGAAATACAGTTTTAATAATTGTTGTAGTAGCCTATTACTATTATTACTGAACAATAGTAATATATTTCTGCTGCCATGTCCAAACCGAACTTTTATTTTGACGGATTGTCATGAACACCTTAACAGTTCTGTTTGTACATGATATGATGATAGATTTACTCAAATGAAACGGTCAAATGCTCTTGAAGTAACCCTCGGAGCAGTTCTGGAGATGTTATTCATGTAGCCTACTGTATTTAAGTCCTCATTTAGTGAGACGCAATACGTTAATATCACCGGAAGAGTCACGTGCAGGTCAGTATGCTAGTAAACAAACCGGCTATTTTACACACTTCTGGTCAAACACACTGGCTAGTGCTGCAACTTATTGGCTCACTGACGTTGATGAGATTAACCCCTTTAGGTATCGAAATTGGGTACCGGACGACGAGACGTTTTTCGAGGCAATTCGGTCGGTATCAAATAAAAAGTATCAAACTCGATACCCAGCCCTAATTTTAAGACCAAACAAAAGGTTCCGTGTGTAATTTATTAAATAAGCAGTAAGCAATCATTATAGGCAATAGACAGGGGTGGCCAACCCTTTCTGCAGAGTTCACCTCCAACCTCCAATTAAAAACACCTAACCACATAATTGCAATATTGCTAGAGACGTCCATGCCTTTCCCAAAAGCAAATGATTTCATACTACACAAACACTGGGAGATGCTAAGTTATTTATCATTCAAGCTATGAATGCAAGTCATTGATTTGTCATTCAGCAGAACTTGTTAAAAAAAAAAAGGGAGAATAGATTCTGCAACAAAGATTTACAACTTTACAACCAATTTCAAGAACTACCATAGGATGGCTAATGGGAATCTACCGTAAACATGTGCTACTTCATCTAAAGGGTCTTTAGAAGATCTATGCATGGCCTCACCTGCAGGGTTTGAAGGCAGGATCACCTGTTCCTGTTCTCTCGCTGTCACTCTCATTTATGTGCCCAGCGATGGGCTGAAAATCAATAGGGGACACTCTGGCCTGTGGGAGAGACCGGAGTTCTGACCCATGACCTGGTTCCGATTTCAAAGGAGTGAGAGCTTGACTGGAGGTTAAAGATGACTTCACCAGGGATTGGATAAAACATGAAGTTGACTTGCCATCATTAACAGTTAATGACTTGGCTTGATCTTTTATGCTGGGTTGAGTGGTTGAGACCAGTGCAGCTTCTGGCTGCTGTCTGGATGCTGACTTGGAAGGAGGCAACGGGGCAGTACTCTTCTTTTTGGAAACGCCACTTTCAAGCAGGACATTTTCAGCATTCTTGGGATCACTGACACTGCAAAGAACCTTTCCAAGGACTGGAAAAGACAGTGAAGCTTCGTCTTCTCCAAGAGAGTCTAGTTCAGACTTTTCTGGTAAATCCTTGTGTTTACTTTCTCTTAAAGACAGCTCTTCAGATGCAGGGAGAACATCAAGCTTGTCAGTCGACTCATCTAGCTGATCAATCCAAGAGACAGTACTGGTTTCTTGTTTCAAATGGACATTAATAATTGCTTGGTTGCTTGTTTCCGTTTCAGTCTTGAAAGATTTTGACTGTAATGAAGGCTTTGGAGCTGGACCCTTGATGTGTTTAGTTGTTTTGACTTCAGTAGATATGAAAGGATTGGTTTGTTGTTTGTTACTGGGATGACCCTGGATAAGATGAGATAAACTGGTGTTCAATAATTTGGCTCCATCAGAAGTCCTTGACTCATCTTGCAAAACCGGGCACATTTTGTTAGTCTGGTCTGTTTCCTGGAATCTAGTAGTTACCAATTCTACGGTATGAAGAGGAGTGGCAGATTGGTCTGCATGTTTGTTTCGCACTTCTTGCTTGTTGTTTGGTGGTAAAGGTGCAGGACGTTTATCACGTCGTAAACTGCAGGAATCAGAGTCTCGACCATCCTCATATGTTCTAGACGGAAAAGCTTGTGTGGCTTCAAAAATTGTTGCTGCTTTTGGAGGAACATCTGGTTTTCCCTTCTGCGTCTTGTTCTGCGGAGGCATTGGGGCACGTCGTTTCTTCTCTGACCTTTCTGTGGTGTCTCCGAGATGGACAACCTTCTCAGTGTTTTCGCCATGAGCATCAGAGTCATTTAAGAACGGGTTGGTGTTAGGCACAGATGCTTGCGAAAAGAAGTTTCCAGAAACAGAAGAACTGAAGAAGCAGGATAATGAAAGGGAACATTAAACCTTGATCAAACACATCTGCTAAATATCGAAATACATTGACAAGCAAGTTAAAGCCACGTTGCTCTGGTCAACAATCATGAAAACCACTAAAAGGGCCAAAATGGAATGAAAATTTTGTTATTAACCACTTACTCCCATATCGTTCCAAACCCGTAAAAGTTTGAGTAGTCACAATGCAAGATATTTTGTATGAAAACAGAGAACGACGAGAACACTTTTTGTATGCAAAGATAATAAAAATAATAACATTTATTTAACAGTTTGTCTCCTCTGTTTCTCTCAGTGTCAATATAGTGTTGAATAAATATCATTACTTTTTATTTTCTTTGCGTACAAAGTATCTTAAATTGTGTTTTGAGGACAAACAAAGCTTTGCTACAGGTTTGGAACAACAAGGGGCTAAGTGATTAATGACAAAATGTTCATTGTGGGGTGGAGTGACCCTTTAAAACGGACCTTACTTACTTTCATGTTATTGAACAAATGTTATAAATATCCATAAAATTTTTAAAGAGACAGTTAACATCAACTCTGTCACCATTTACTCATCCTTATGCCATTACAAACCTCTTTGGAATAGGTTTATGAACATTTATTACATTTGAGCAATAAAGATTTCTGAGAGAAACTCCACAAAACGTCCTTACTTTAACTACAGCCTTGAAGAGATAGCGGTTTTCGCTATGCCATGCTATTTGCTCTGCATTCTCCTACACATTCCTGATCTGTTTCATGAAGCCCTCAAGTGCATTAGTCAGAGAAAAGGAACTGCCTGATCAGCTGTTTTTCAGGGAAACAGACTTATCCAGCTTCCCCTTGTGTTAGACCTCGATCGAGTACCACATGAGAGCGAACACAATGAGGGTTAGAGACCTTAAAAATAACTGTCAGCATTAATGCATCTCAGCAGAAATAAACAGATAAGACCATGGTAAGAAAGGCTCTTTATTCAGGTTTGGGTATTTCATTTGGTTAAGGGTTACTCATTTTATTCGGTATGATAATCATCTTCAGAAAACAAGTTGAGAAAAACAAAAAGTTATTGTGGATTGTCCTTCCTTTAAAGTCCTTAAAATAGTTTCAAAAGAACTGCACTGCATGCCAGAAGTTTTTTTTTTAAAGACTTGTACAGACACGCACTCATACCAACACACACACACACACACACACACACACAAATACTGCATATTTAGTGCATGACTGTGTTAATCACGATAGCGTGGTGTTATGGGCCCTACCACACTGAAATCATGTTAGCCTAAGCACTCTACAGAAACACTGAGAGACACTTCCATGCCTTTAATATTCAAGCTGTGATCATGGGTCATGGACTTGCCTTCCAGCAGAATTGGAGAATGATTTTTAAAAAAGCTCTGTGAAATGACAGAAGTATGAGTTATGGAGACCGCTGAGAGTTCTTAAAGCTGTAAAGAGTTGTTAAGAGTCAGATGTCTGTCAAAACACAAACTTCATCAAAAGGAAGCGCTTCTTTTTTGGTTCTGATTAGTAAACAGAGGATAAATGCATTCAACTGACTGGTCACGGTTGCTCGTTTACCTCACACTAGGGCTGGGTGGTATATCGCATGCTATAGTCATGTTCATTTTGTCAGTAAAGCCGGTTCATTGATTTGGGTGTAAATCTCCATCACCTGTTTTCAAATGGAGTGGCAGTCGATATAGCATGCGATATACCACCCAGTCCTGCCTCACATACAGCATTTTGCTTTGACTGAGGAACAGATAAATAATTAAGCTGCTATGTTGTGTTTTGGGGCATAATTCATGTAACACATGCAGATTTTTATTCTCTGTGTTTGCACTGACACTGACCTTGGCTTGACTGCAGAGACTTTGGTGGACCGACTGAGGGCTTCAGGTTGAGAAACAGTGGGTTGTTCCAAGGGACTGGTGGAGCTCTCGTCTAATAAGAGAGGGTCTTCAAAGGGATTGGTGGATAGTATGTGGTCCGAATGAATCTCGTCAGATGCTTTTTTACTCGTATTCATTCGAGCACTCCGGGGTTTCGCCTCAGGACGCTGTTCTTTTTCTTTCTTCTGTCTCTCCATTTCTTCTTTCTCTTGCCTGATTCTCTCCTGGTCTGCATTCTGCTTTCTCTTCTCTTCCTCCTCCTCAGCCTTTCTTCTCTCCTGCTCCTCTCTCATCCTTTCTTCCATTCTCTTGTTTGCAAGCTCCAACTTCTCTTTTTCCTGTCGCACCCTTTCATGCTCTTTTCTTTCCATCTCCTCAGACAGTCTTCTCTCTTCTTCCTCTTTCCTTTTCCTCTTCTCCTCCGCTTCCAGCTTTTCTTTTTCTCTCATCCTTTCTTCCATTCTCTTGTTTGCAAGCTCCAGCTTCTCCTTTTCCTGTCGCACCCTTTCATGCTCTTTTCTTTCCATCTCCTCAGACAGTCTTCTCTCTTCTTCCTCTTTTCTTTTCCTCTTCTCCTCCGCTTCCAGCTTTTCTTTTTCCTTCAGTAGTCTTTCCTCTTCTTCAGCGAGTCTTCTTTCCATCTCCAACTTTCTAGTCTCTTCTTTCTGCAACTTTTCATTCTCAAGTCTTGTTCTCTCTTCTTCCTCAATTCTCCTCATTTTATCTTCTTCCCTCCTAGCCCTTTCCTCTTCCTCTATTCTCTTCTGTTTTTCCTCTTTGATCCTCTCCTCCTCAGCTTTCCTTCTATCCTCTTCCTGTCTAACTTGTTCCTGTTCCTTCTTTATTCTGATAATTTCCTCCTGCTCAATCCTTTTTCTTTCTCTTTCCTCTTCCTCAGTTCTTTTTCTTTCTTCTTCCTGTTTCTCTAGCTTCCTTTTCTCTTCCTCCCTCTCTATCCGTTTCCTCTCTTCTCTCTCTCTCCTTTTTATTTCCTCCTCTCTTTCAATATGTTTTCGTTCTTCTTCCTTCTCCATCCTCTTTTGTTCTTCCTCTCTCTCAATCCTTTTCCTCTCCTCTTCCAGTTTCTGAAGATTTCTCTTCTCTTCTTCTCTTTCCAACCATTTCCTCTCCTCTTCCTGTTCTCTCTCAATCTGTTTCCTCTCCTCCTCTTCAGCCTGTCTTCTTTCCTCCTCTAGTCTTTTCTGGACTACCTCTTCCTGTTTCCTCTGTTCCTCTTGTCTTCTGCGCATCTCTTCCACTGCATTCTCTTGAGTTTGGTCCGAGGAGTCCATTGAGGTGCTGGAGGTTTTCCTGTCATGACCTCTACGCAGGTCCTCCATGGATCCGTGGCCGGAGCTGTTCAGGCTGAAGGTTGAACCTGCCCGGGATCCTCTGGTCTCTGGCTCTTCTGTGTAGACATGACTGCCGTTGATGCACACGTTGCTCTGTGCCATGCCCTGCCCAAGAGACCCAGTACCCTGAGAAACTTTGCTGTCAGAGCTTCCGGTCCGCTTGTGCTTCAGAAATTTGAATTTCTTTTTGCCTTTGAAGATTAAAAAAAAGAGAAAAAAAAAATTATTATCACAATAATATTACGCAAAATTTTGCACCAGTTACCTGGTACTACAGCAGTTGTACTGTATATTTTATTGGAGATTTTAGTTATTAACCAGTAATTTATCAGTCATTTATAATGCTCACATTCCATTTTTTAACATTTAGACTACCTCTAATTTAACATCTGTGTTATTTTAGTACCATTGAGATATATTATATATCATTCTTTTTTTGTATTTACATTTAATTTGGCAGTTGCAAGAGAATTGGGACTTTGGCGTTGCTAGCACCATACTGCATTGTTTGACCTGCAGGAACAATATGGTAGCAGACATATCATCCATCCCTAATATTAAAAATATAACAACAAATAGTGTGGCATGTACCTTCAGGAGACTCTATATTTAGGCCAGACGATCTGCTCAGACTGATGGCCGAGTCTTTTTCAGGCAGGGTGGCGAGTGTGGACATGGACTGGGAAATGTTACGGTGCAAACCCGGCTTGGGTGCGAAGAGGGACTTGAGTTTATTCTTCTTTTTGGCACCGGGTGTGGAGTCAGGTTCTACTTCTCCCTCGCTGTCAGTCAGTACCTGGCTGACTGAAGGCACAATGGCGGAAGCAGAATCCGACATCCCATCTTTCTTTTTCCCTTTCAGCTTATCCTTGATCTTGCCAAGCCGTGAACGTGACTTGTCCTGCCCGGAGAGGTCGTACATGCTGGCCGTCATGTTGTTCTTCATGAACTGAATGTCTAAGAGCACCTCACCCCTCTCTTTGTCAGCCTTTCCCGTCTTGCCCATCAATTTGAACCATCTGTATGAAAACACATAGCACAGGATGTTTAGTCTTTCATTTCCAAAGCAGTTAGAAGCAAGGCATGAGAAGGAAGATATTAGATTATGTTGTGTCACATAGCTTCAGTTTACAAAATTGGTCCGAACTGCAAAAATTACAAGACTGCTGTGCACTCAGAGCTATGTTATCCCAAAGTCCGAGTAAATAGTTTCATGTGATTGTTGACATTCCTCAACGGCTGTAAACCAGAACAGCACACTAAGATTCGATGACTGAGTCACTGAGTAATCATAAGTGAGGAACAAAGATTTTAGGCTATAAAACAAACACCCACTGTGCAGAAAGTCTCAAATTAATGTGCTAAATTAAAAAAATTCCCTTTCAGACGTCGATGAAATAGACTATCAACCTAAAAAGTCCAAAATACAACTTAAAGCCTTTTAAGCCGTTTCTTAGCTACAAAGAGAGATGTATCATGTGGTTTTCCTGGCTAAACGTAGGAAATTAATGTCTAGGACGGTGGGCTAGCATGCCTATGAGGAACAACAAACTCAGACCCATGATAAACAGAGAGGAATAAAATGAGGACACAAGGGTGGGGTAACTGCACATAGGAAACTCATGTTTGCAGTAGCATAAGGCTGTGAGAGTGGGTGGCTTAGAAAAGCAATTTTGAGAACGCCACAATCCTAACCCTTAGGGTAGAAAACACACATTGGCAGATTAGGGTCAGGAAAAATGGAAATTGACTAAAACCTTAAAGTCCAACGGGAACTGGTGAAGCTTGACATATCTTAACTTCTCAATACAGTAACCATTAACCGCCTTGTTTCCCAACCAACCTCTTCAACAGCAGCTGCTACTTCAGTGTTTATGACGAAAGTAAGTGCACCGGACACAGTGACTAATGCAATATGAACACTACAGAGAAAAACACATGATGGGCGTGTGTTTAAATGACTTTGTGGCTATCTGCTAAATAATACTGCGATGAGTCTAGAGCTAAATATAGCAATGCACTCTGGGATTATTAGCGAATGATCATTGCCACCCGCCTATGCCTCAATAACATTTAGCACCATTACGCAGCACATATTTACGTCAGAGAATAACAAACTAGCTAGTTGGTATAAACAGTATAATTCAAAGAAACTCATTTCTGTCTGTATTATATATATATTTTCTCTGAAATGCCTCTTTTTTCAGAGATCATAATCCCAATATAGACTGTTAATGTTGCCAAGCAGAAGTTAAACAGGAATAAAAAAGACCTGCAGTAGTACATCCATCAAGTCTTATCAGGTCTAGTTTTGCACACTGCTTTGCATTAAATGAACATAAAAAAAAAAACTAGTGGCTAATGGTTTATATTCACCTATACATTAACTAAATGATTTTAAAAGTGTGTAAATGTTCAGAAATATTTTGTATTAACAACAACATTGAACATTTTGTAAACATTTCATCACCAGGGTTTTAATTTGTTGCTTGACCACATTTCTGAATCACAGCATAGCTTTTAAATTACGTGCAAATGTGTTTTTAGGCTTTACTAACCACTAAACTAGTCTGAATAACTGGAACCAGGATGTAAAACAGGAATTTCAGGGCGTAAAATAGAAGTGGTTAAAAGGGCTGGTAACCAGAAAGCTGCTGAATCAAATCCTGGAGGGAGTAAACCATAAGTGATCACAATTATGGCCTTGAACAATAAAAGCTGTTAAACCACCTTTCCTTAATGCTAATTACACAATGACAAGAGAAATGTCTTTGCGCATATGGGAGGTGCTCATTTGAAACAATATGTTCAGACGACACCTCACAGCCACAGAAAGGCACTGATGCAAACACAAGCAGCTTCTGCCATGATGTCACTCAGACGACTGTGAACTTGCACAGAAATTGCATTACACTTCTGGTAACAGGAGGGAAGTTGCAACAGAGTGTTGCCTGCTTTGAAATAAGCTTTAGACAAGTTTGAAAAGCCTTTATTCAACAATTCATCTCCTCCGCATCACCCTATCTGCATCTTATTTTGAAGAGTGTCACATAGATAAATCAGGTATGCAACATATGTATGTGGATTTGATCTGAACATTAACAGCATATCCACATACACGTTGCATACCAGAATGGCCCTATAGGGTGATGTGGAGGAAACTAATTGTTGAATAGTCTTTATTTTGTATTCTCATAGCTTTGTAAAATTAAAGTTGAACCACATACCACCATAAAATAATGATTTTTGGTCTGTAGTAAAACTTGATCTTTTCGATAAGTCTACTTAAAGAAACAGTTCGCCAAAAAATGAATCTCCTGTCATGGTTCACTCACCCTCAGTAAGTTCCAAACCTGTATGAATTTCTTTGTTCTGAACACAAAGGAAGATATTTTGAAAAGTTCGTAACCGGGCTGTTTTGGGTCTATAGTAGGAAAAAACAAAGCTATTTCTACAGGTTTGAACCAACTCGAAGGTGAGTAAACAATGACAGAATTTCCATTTTTGGGTGAACTATTTGGGCCCAGTATCACTGCAATTCGTCCCTATTTTACGAGGTGACTAATTCGTACGACCTCACTCACCAAATTCTATTTTGCTAAATCGTACATATTTTACAGTTGCCAATTCATATAAATTTGTATTAATGACCTACACCTAACACCACCCCTAAACCTACCCATCAGTGGGGTTTAGACAAAAGTGAGATTGTACAAATTAGCACAAATTTGCCACCTCGTAAAATACGTACAAATCAGTTGTGAGACTGTGTTGACTATTCCTTCAAAATCATTCAATCGTTCACCATTTAACAATACACTGAACTGAAATTTACATTTAAAGTTAATGTTTCAGCATGAAGAAATTTACTTTAAAATGTATATATATATATATAAAAATACGCACACACATAACTGTCCTTTAATTGTTGCTTTTTTTTTATTATGTCCATACATTGTTTAATTAATATAGGAAAAAAATACAATTGTGAAATTCTGCCCTGGCAATTAATTGAAATAACGTAAGTTTAAGTTTTTCATTTATTTCAGTTAATTTTTATGAAAATTTTAATTCTTATCTTTATTTTTTTATGGTTTTATTTGTAATTTTCCTTAACGATATTAACCCAGCTAGAACCTGAAATAAATGAATAATTGTATGACTGAGAGTTAAAGGTTTTTATTCATTGACCATTTGTTGAAGGAGGGAAAAATGGCCCTATTTTTGGAAAGTGTTGGGTAAGAAAATAAGCAACGTTTTTGACAAACTCTCTGTCTCGTCCTGAACGATCCTCAATAACAGCTGTACCCTGACAGGAAGTGAAGGCAGCATCAGATGAATCAGCACTGGATGTTTCATTGTTCAGTGTGACTTCCTGCATGTGTCAGCGCACTGATAAGAGTGTTATGTGACAGGACTGTTTTATCACATGCAGCAGTGCAGGAACCTTGCCTAAGCTCAACTTTATAGAGTTTCACTTTACTTATTGTACAATATTCAATTAACTATGCATGAAGCTCAGATAATTGGACATGTGTGACACAACATTGGCTCTTGTTGATACTTCCAACTGGCAAAATGTTTGCTTGATGATATGATGTATCCAAGTTTTTATAATCTTGAATTAAATACATTAAATTTAACACCATTTCTCCTTGTAATATTAAAAGTTTTGTCTTAAGAACCCTATCTGCAAACAACAGGTGACAGTCTGAGCCGACAGGTGACATGCTCCCATTCTGTCTCGAATCAGGAAAGTGTCAGCGCATGAGGTCACGCAGAAAGAAACGCCTGATGCCTTCTGTATTAGCATGAGGCATTTAGCATATTTTAGGCATATCCTCTATATGTGTGACTGAGAGAAAACCAAGTGTTTTCTTGACTTTGAAGTCCGAAGCAGTTGACAAGCCTTGACTTTATGCCACGCTAACAGAAAATGAGTTATCAGGCAGTGTGTGTGACGTATGTCAAAGCCTGAGAGAGAACTGGGGCACAAACAGAACAATCAGACACCAGAAAAAAGGATGTTAGATATTTAACCTTCTCTAAAGTGCTGCTTAATTTAAATGGCTGCACAATAAAACAGAGGAAATTTGAGTGTGAGATAAATATGCACACAGGGGTGTAAATTACGTGACAAAATTATTCTGAGGGTTGTTAAAATGCACACAATATACTGTTCAAAAGATGATGTTTCTTCTGTTCAACAAGGCTGCATTTATTTGATCATTTGATATTTTAAAAGGTATTGTTTTACTGTGATGGAAAAGATTAATTTTCAGCTTCATTACTGCAGTCTTCAGTGTCACATGATCCTTCAGAAATCATTCTAATATGCTGATATACCGCGCAAGAAATATTTGTGTATTTGTTATACACATTTCTAATGTGTAGTAATATTTCTGCTTATATATTACATATATATTCAGGATCCTTTGATTAATATAGATAGAACAGCATTTTAAATATTTGTTATATTTAAAGATTTTTAATTGTCTTTTTTTTTTTATTCATTCACTGCAATTTCTCTTACCCAAAATTACAAGTTTTATACGTAAATTTCTTTTTTTTCAAAAATAAATTATAATTTTAAATGGTTATGATAAAAGAAAAAACAGGAACTAGTTTTGGAAACAGCAGATTAGAGAATACTGATATAACAGTGAGAAGAACAGGAAGTAATGAAAGTCTTGTGATTCATGTAGGCAGAAAGAATGAATCAACCCCAAGCAATATTCTGGCTTCAACAGAAGCTGAAAAAAATACATTTACTGTTTCTTAAAAAAACACTAATATAGGTTACACTTAAGTAAAGTGAACAATGGCAGACTACATTAAATTTAAATATTCACTTAAATTAAGTTATTTACTTAAAAATTACCTTTTTAAACAGCTCTACATCTAAAAGTAAAAGTAAAAAATTTAAGTTTTAAGAATAGAATTGAAAGCTTAAAATTTCTAATTCTAAAATACAAAATAAAATAAAATCAAGGTTCTTATTTGAATTTTTTTTTTTAAAGTACACATGGAAATTATAAGTTATATAACATATTGAAGGTGGAATATTTAAATGATCAAACGATGATCAATAAAAAGAGTGACATCAAAATAAAGCGATGTTTTCCACTGATAACACCCTGTTGATGTCAACCACAAGACTGTCAAATCTTACACGCACACCCTGAGAGATCAAACTTCAAAATCACCATCAGAACTGAAGATCGGTTTACAAGAAACACAGAGGTCCAGTTTCATGAGAGTCAGCTTACTTAGAGAGACCTGAGTGAGTTTCCGGATCCTCTGACCTGGGGCAGCATCAGCCCGCGAAGATACAGGACAAGATATGACTTACTTAGCACGACAAGCTCTAACATTTGACAACAGGAAATGTTGCAGTCAGACCCAAAAAGGACTCTGGAGCTAAGCTTTATATTGGCCTAGTTAATTAGAAAACAGCTTTCGTTCTGACTCAACCGTCAGCTGAACTTAAAGATCAAAACAATTGTTCGGCAGAAGGCCAGGCGAGCGCTGACTGCCTCTGTTTATGAGATTGAATTAGTTCCTGTAATGAAAATTGACCGGGCAGGTTCTAATCAAAGGCTTTGAGCATTTACAAGAAAACAATGGAAGTCATTCAGAGAACAGGTGAAGAAACACAAGCTATTTAAACCAAGCTCTTCAAATCCAAGGTCAGAACACTGTGATGAATTTGTGCGCTGCTCTGTAAATGTCAGTCCGAAACTTTGCTTGCCGTGACTGATGTCACAATGATGTCTGGAGCTGAAATTATTTATTCATGAAGACTGTGCATAATGTACGCTGAGCGGCCCTGGATTACAGAGAGATGAAATAACCACCAGATCCAGATCTGCACTGACCTTTAACAAACATTCCCAAGGAATGCTAATGGAATTTCATTAAATTATGATGGAGGAAAAGAGGAACCGTCTCTACATTTCATTGGATTCCTTTTAGAAATCTGATTCTGATCCTTAAGGAAACCGTCTTCGGTAAGCACTAAAATATTGGATTCATTCGCGGAGGTCTGTGATGTCTCTGGTTGAAGAAAAGAAAAAAATGCCACCCTGTTCCTTTCGGTCTACCGTGACCAAGTCCAAGAACATTTAAAGCTCAGCTCATAATTTCCACTTAAGGAAACTTTGAGGCCATCTTTCAGTACAGAAGCATCCTTGTAGAAGTGTCCAAACACTAATAAGAAGCCGAGAAAAGTGCCTTTATGTTTGGCCAAATATAGCTATTAAAATATAAGCCATCATACAATACATCATTATATATATATATATATGCACACGTGTGTGACAAATCAGGACATAAATGTGTATGACACGGGTCTGACATAAGTATTACAAGCTAGTATTTTTTTTCCCCATTTCCCCACTTTTCAAAACGCTTATAATTCACACAGAATAAAAAATTTTGAAAATGTAAAAATGCCTGTAGTTTCCTGTAAGGGGTAGGTTTAGGTGTAGGGTTGCTGTAGGGCAATAGCACATGCTCACCGTGATTTTACCAAGCAAGACATGATCCTGGATCAACATCTTTTGTTGATCCTGGGTCAACATTACTGTCCAAAAATATAAACTTACCCCAATCCTTACCCTTAAACCTACCCCTACCCGAAACGTATGCCTAAAATCAGTGGGAAGTGATTAACAAGGGTGTAGAAGCACCCAACCATGATTATAAGCCTAAAACAGATATTTCCAGAAATATTATTCCCTAATTCTGATTGGTTGATTGGGATGTTGATCCAGGAACATCTTGTACTTGGTGAAATCACACTCAATACCAATAAATACGAATTAGTGATTGTGTTTGTGTGTATAAAAAACTTAACAATAAATGATATATGTATATAGTTTATATGAAACATTACGTTAACTCACTCAGTTTTGTTACGGGATTTATTGTCTTGGAGCTCCAGGAGGTTGATGGTCGCCTGTCCGAGCATTTTATCGGGTCCCACCAGAGCCCGGTGCATCACACACACCTGTAGGGTGCAGCGCTCCGCGTTACTGGGGTGAAAGAGCGGCAGGTCAAACGCGGCCTCCTCTTTCCACACCGGCGCGACGCTCTTCTCCGCCACCGAGGTGGAGAACTTATCCTTGGCCACCTGCATGATGGCGTACGCGTCGTTGGTGCCATTCTTCCCCTTGCTCCGCAAACCCCTCGCCTGGAACACCGTTACCTGGACGCTGGTGGGAAACCACTGCTGGCTTTGCTCTGCCAGCGACATTTCTGTGAAACCCCAACCCGTTTCAGCGAAGACCGAGAAGTCAGCAGTCCTGCCCAGCGAAAAACTTTCAACGTGTCAAAGTCTGTCAACGTTTCGCTGGAAAACTTTTAACTAATCCAGCGAAGCAACAAGCGAGCGTCACTCTAAAGCCACGCCCACACTCCTGGTGTGTGGGCGTGGTTTGCGTGACGCAGCGTAGAGCAAAAATTATTAATGTTTACACATATATACGTTGGCCAACAATTACAACCTGCCTAATGCTGCTAATACCTTATAACCATACATAAAAAAAACATAAATATATGAATAGTTACATCCCACACAGTGTTTAAGTTTTTCCTTTCAGTTATGAAAATTAAGAGAGATGTGTAATTAAAATGTCCCATGACTAAATTTCGACGTTAGACAACTGTAGAGCTCTGACACAAAGCTACAATTATACCAAACTGACCAGTTCTCTTTGTTCATGAAAAAAAGGGAACACACACGTTTATCGTTTTATTGGCAAAATCTCTTTCAACTAAAAAGAAAGCTAGCAGCTGTAGCAAACCACAGAAATGATTTACAGCTAAAAGTAATTCGATATGTTTTTCAGCATTAACACTGTTATTTTGTTGTTAACATTGTGGCATAATGTGCTGTATGAATTTAGCTTGTTTCGTATTTCATAATTGTAAATGAATCTGTGGTTTTCCACTGCTAGGTAAACAATCCACCAGGTATTAACACCGAGTCATTCATTACTAATGAATCTCCTTTGTCATTTAGGGCTTTAATAATAAACACGACGTGAACAAACAGAATGTTCTTCATGAGGATAAAACGTGTTTGTATTGTTTCTGAAACCCGTCATTCAGGGGAGGGGAAGTCAACAGAGCACAACTCTTTTACTGTATACCTTTACATAACACAATCAGGTCAGACTGCAGGCTACTGAGGTGGACTGCTATTCATGTCGTGCCACACACTTCTTCTGTGTTATATCTGAGGGATACTTTCTGATGATGTCATCTCTTTCACAATGATGCCAGACATTTATTGAAAGCGTAAGTTCGTCGTCCAGGAACAGCACTGCAGGTATTTAATTATTGAAACGCATTAGTGAAACAGAATAGAAAATGCTGCCCTCTAGAGAGGGTTAGGAACACGTGCAATAAGCAATTAGCTAAATATCAAAAATCATGATTATGTGTCATTCCAAACCTGCATGGCAATCAATTCAATGGAGACTGCTTAGTGAAAAATGTACATTCATGGTTTGTATTGAATATGATTTTAATTGTCAATGACTTGAGTGTGTTCCTCACACAAATCTAGAATATTTCAGGACAGTTTAGGATGCTTTCATAGTGCTTTCTTGTCCTTTTTGGAGATTTATAATCCTATTCACCAACCACTTTCATTGCTTAGAGATCATTTCTCCTTTTGTGTTGCAAGTAAATAAATACGTAAATACGACAGACTTTTTAGGTGAATTATATGTATATGTTTTGTTACCTGAAATAAAATAAACATAAGCTAAACTAAACAATAAATACATTACATTTAAATAAATAAATACAATATTTTAGCTAGGATATATATTTAAGTTAGTAAAACTAATATTAAAGTAAAAATAATAAAAGAAAAAGATATAGACATATATAGGATACTTTTAAAATACAAAATTACTGAAATGACAAACACAATACAATTAATAAAACTTTAAAATTAAAATGAAGATGGAAAGTATAAAAATAAAACGCTATTATTAATAAGAACTACAACAGTAGCTTAATAATAGTAAAACATAACTGCTAAAAACATATTAAAGTGCCCCTATTATGGGTTATGAAAGTTCATATTTTCTGTGTATTTGAAGTCAGGTTGCATGTAAGATCCAAAAACCTTTCCTTTTCTTATAATATGCATTTATTTGTATCTTATTTGTTTAACGAATCCAAATAAAATCGTTCAGTAATTCATTTTTCCAAACCCCTCCGGTGTTTGTGAGCTTTTATCGCTCCAAAAGCAGCACATAGCGTCCAAGAATCAATTAGCATTTTCATTCAGACCAACACGAAAAGACCAAGTGCCTCTGCAAATATGCTAATGTTTCATTTTGACTCAACACGGAACAGCTTTTGATTCATTTTTAAAAAGACTCGTTTCAGTGATTCAGAGTCGACCTCTTATTTTGAGAGACAGTAACTTTATAGACGGTGCACTTTCAGATTTAAAACTTCGCAGGATGTTCTCATTCATTTAGAGCTGTGTTACACACTTCATGAAAGCTCATTTTCAAAAATTCATAATAGGGTCACACAAAGCCCTATTGAGCTTTTTTTAGGGAGCGAGGGGAGAGTGAAGGCCGGACACAGACAACTGAACTCAACATGTGTGTGATGTTTAGTCCAAAACATGTTAAAACACTTTGAAATGAGACAAAATATCAAAACACTATCACTTTTCTTTCTCGAGACAGTATGTAATATATCTAATATGAGCTTAATTGAAGGGTTCTGACACAATGATGTAGCTGCATTTCTCATAAGAACGAAACCTTTGACTCCACTGGATCACTCCAGGTGGCAGTGATGTTCCTGTACATGTGCGTTTTTATTACATGAGGTATCCTTATGCTTTATTCAAGTGGTTTAAATACACAAAATGCAGTGAAATGATCCTCTCACGTTCTAGTCCCTCCTGTAGTATTCTGAAAGTGTTGGACTGTCTGGGCTGATGAGGTTGAACTTGCCTTCTCTTGATTCTCATCAGCTCTTCAGGATCAACCGGCCCGTAGCTCTATACTGGTTAATTGAAACTCACCTCACCCTGAGAAAAGTGCCAAATAAATGCTACAGACTTATATAATAATAAATGCTGTTATTCGTATCCTGAAAAAGATTTCCAAACACAAACTGAAAATTCAGCTTTGATCACAGGAATAAGATAGATTTGATCATACATTATATATATACATATATATATATATTAAATAAGTATGTGAACCACTATAAAGTGTGGATATTTTTTAAATAGTAGTGATTCATATGACACTTTTACAATCAGATGCAGATTTATGTCCTGTGATGGACTCCTGCAACCAATAAACAGGGTTAAAAAATTATTATATGGGGAAAAAAAGAAACATTACCTGAATATAAAATACCTGTTTTAGCTATTTTCCGAGGCAACAGTAAAAACTAATATATGTATATTATATATGAATATGAATATATTATATATATATATATATATATATATATATATGCATATAATAGTATATAATTAATACTTAATACTAGCAATAAAAGGAGGGTTTCTATTTCTTCAGATTAGGTTTAGTTTGTTACTGGACCACAAGATGGCAGCAAAGCCTTCAAAACACTTAAACAGGTTTTGCTAAAGTTATGCTAATAACTTAACTGCACAAACTTGACTGCAGACCTATTTCAGTGTAAATCTAGTACTTGCATGTCCGAACCTCATCTTGTTGCTTCAGCTGCTCTGGACTGTAGTTTCTCTCCTGTGGGGCTCTGAAGCTTTGAGAGCTGCTGAACACATGATCAATGAGAAACACATGTGTTGTTTTTTGAAGAATCTCAGTATGGTTCTGGTGCCACACTGACCTCTTGGACTGGCCCTGTCCTGACTCACAGATTAGTTTTGGCCAGACTGAAGGCTCCTGGGTTGAAGGAGAACAGCAGGAGTTTCAATATAAACAAAACAGGAACGTTCTCAGTAGTTTTATTCAAACTGAATGCCTTAATACCTTGTTTTTGCTATTCAATGCCTTTCTTGCCATATTTAGTTGGAAATTTGTTTTAACAATTTTTAAAAGTTACAACTTGTTTCAGAACGATCACAGAACATTCAAAAAGAAATGTTGCCATAACCATTTTGCATAACCAAGAAAAATATTTTTTGAATGTTTTTTTTTTTTTACATTCAATTGTAATTGTTCATTGTAATTTTGATTCATTTTTTAATGAATACATTAACATTTAAATTTAGCATCTAGCAGATGCTTTTATTCAAAGCGAGTTAAAATGAGGATAAAAAACATACAAATTTAAATGTTTTTGATGTAATAATACATTTATAATATATAATATTATAAATATAAGATTTATTACTGAAGTAAAATTTTTTATATTTTTCTGCAAATTACACTATGGAGAGTAATTTTAGATAATTTACATTTACATTTATTCATTTAGCAGATGCTTTGATCCAATTGTAATCAGAGTTTGGGAGAAAATGTTCTTACTTGTGAGAATAATGAACTAAAAACAAGCCCCTGGTCCCTAAAATACTTTTTTTTTTAAAAAGGCATCTTATGCTGAACACATTTCATATTTTTTTCAGTAGAAAATGTGTGCCAAATATCTTCAACTCACCCTTGAGACAGTCATCTTGAAGTCTCTTCCTCCAAGGTAAGCGTGAGGTGCTTCTACACCCTTGTTAATCAGCTATCATTTCAAACTGATTTTAGCCATAAATTTTAGGTAGGGTTAGCTTTAGGGGTAGGGATTGGGATAAGTTTATATTTTTGAACAGTAATGTTGATCCAGGATAATGTTTTATGTGGCAAAATCACGCCGACCCTTCCTCCATAGATATGAAGCCCCACAAGCAGAACCTTATTTTGCTGAGTTTGGCGTGTCCCTGGGTCAACATCCTAGTTGATCCTGTAACAACATTGTGATTAGCCAATCAGATTTGAAGAACCAGTTTATAGTTTTTGTGAAGTTTAGTCTCACAATCAGTGTTTGGTGCTTCTACATCAGTGTCAGTCATCTATCATTTCCTCTGATTTTAGGCATTACTCATGGGTAGGGTTAGGTTTAGGTGTAGAGATATGGTAAAAACTAAAATTTTGGAATAAAATGTTGTTCCAGGGACAACAAAATGTTAACCCAGGAACACGCCTAACTCAGCAAAATCAGGACGTGCGAAACGCCAGTGGTAGTGGCCCTGTCAAACTCAGCATAAATGTCATCTGTCAGCCACAAGCTTTCAATTTAAATGCCCTTTCAGAAAGTTGAGTTTACTCTGGCCTGTGCCACTAAAGGGGTCAGCCGTGTTTATGGTGTATTTTTAAAGTTCTTCTGTAGCTTAGAGCACCACCCTTAAACCTCTGTACATGATGTTCTCAGCTGATAGGACCTTCTGGAAAATACAATCAAGCCGCAAAGATACGGTTAAAACATAGAACCCAAATAAATGTCTATTGTAAATCATTTTGACATGCTAATTAAGGTGGGGAGGTCGTAAAATACTTTAAAATTAAGTTACGACATTGTATTATAACTTTTCAATAACTACACAAATAGCTAAGTCGAATGGATAAAATTTCTCTTTTTTTCTACAAACTATATTAATTGCAATTTAACTCACAAGTTTGACTTTTTACCCTTAAAATTGCATTTCCTCTCACAAATAATCACAAAAACGGCAAAAATGTGAGATAACACTCCTTTCTATAAGTAATAAAAGAATTACAAATCTGAAATGTGAGATTAAAAGTAATTACTTTTTTAATAGCTTCATAGATAAAATGTATAAATTAAAAAGCAGAAATTAAATCAATGTTTAAAAAAAACATTTTTATTAAAAAAACTGCTCACTAGAGGCTGCCATGAGGAGATGAACGCTGAGCAGCTAAACACATAACAGATATTGTTCTTCATGGTTCTACAAACACTAAAGTTCTACACACACAATCCTTTCAACTCCTTCTCTGATTTTTTTTTTCACTTTTTTGTTATTCAAGCTTAAATAAATCACTTCAAACTCTTCCATTCATTCTTCTCCTGGGACATCATGCATTATAGCAACAGCACAAATACTCAAAACTGTAACAGACTGTGAAGGACCAAAAAAAATTCACTCAAGTATGCCATGTGTAAATCTCACTCCAAACTGAAATCATAGTCAGCCCAGGAATTGAATGCCACAGACACTTTCGTGCAATGATGCAAAAGCTCCTGAGGCACAGCAGTGAGCCGAGGGTCTGGCAACACCAACTCACAATGACTTCATTTCAGTTCATTTCCACATTTCAGTCAGAGCAGGTTCAGGAAGGGGCTGCACTGCATCTTCTGAGGGTCCAGGCTCTCGCCGTGAGCACCGAGCAGCATGTGTAAAGTCAGGCAGACAGCTGCATCTTCTCAAGAGCGACTGCGGTCTTCGCTGCTTCCCACTAAAACCTTGCTGTAAAGTTTTTGCTGCTCCTCCTTGAAAACTTCTTTCACTTTGTCTCGTTTTAAACCACCATCCCTGTGAATAAGCAAAACACCAAAGCTTTGAGCTTCATTTCATTTCGAAATGTCAATGCACATCCAATCACTTGAGTGTTTGACACTCTTTAATATGGAAACTCACCATAACAAGTCTGCCAGTCCGCCCTTTCTAGCAATGGCTGCTTTGACTCTATTGGCAAACTGTACAGCGTCCTCCTCTTCCTGTAAAAATACACATTTCAATTTACCCAAATATAATAAACGAGTGACCAAAAAGCGCTCCACAAGGCTGCATATATTTAATCAAACATACAGTAAAAACAGTAAAATTGTGAAATATTGTTACAATCCAAAATAACCATTTTGTCTTTTAAAATAATTGTAAGAAATAAAACGAATATATGCACAAAATAAATATTTTATTATAAATACTATCAAACAATTAATCCCATTTAAAACAAAAGTGTATTTATTATGCATATATAAATACACAAACATTTAGTGTGTGCATATATATATATATATATATATTCTCTAAATATTTACATGTACATTTCTAAAATTATATTTTATATAAATATTTAATGCGTAAACATAAACTGTATCTAATGTTCTTTCACAAATCATTCTAATATGCTAAATTGCTGCTCAAGAAACATTTATTCTCTTTATCAATGTTGAAAACAGCTGTGCTGCTCAATATTTTTGTGGATGTATTTTTCAGTTTTCAGAAAGTTCAAAAGAACAGCTATTATTTAAAATAGGCATCTTTGCTGCTACATTAATGCATCCTTGCTCAATAAAAGTATACATTTACTAAAAAAAATCTTTCCCTAAACTTTGATAGAGCAGTGTGTATATATAGTAATACATGTCTCTTTCACTCACCATGCGGCTCATTGGTGGAAGGTACCAGACACTACACACAATAGCCCAGCTGCTCATCATGTGCAGCAGGTAGTTCACCATCCCAAACTTGCTGCTGTTCCAGAACGCATCACCAAAACGAGGGTCATACTGGCAAAGGCAAAAGCAATTGAAAAAGCTTTCTAAACAACAAACCCAGCACGCAACAGAAAAAAAGAGGCCGTTCTAACCTTTATGGCCACAGGGTAAACAGTGCAGCCGATCTCGAAGCTGCCCTTCTTGAACATCATGACTGAAGTGTTGTTAATACAAGTTCCTTTAGGAATGACAAAACAGTGCATTTAATCCACATATATTAATTTACCTCAGTAATATAAGCATGAGTTTTAACACTCACCCTCTGGGAATATGAGGATTGGCAGTTTGCTTGTGTCTGCAACGTGGTCACTTAACCTAAAAACAACAGCAGCTTGTTTGTGACAAACAGAAATGCTCAAAAAGTCAATCTTGGAGGAGCTGAATATACTGTATGTGTGAGGGAGATGCAATGTTACCGTTTGGCCACTAGGTGTCGGTCCTTCACTTCAGACCTCTCAAACCAGATGTGAGGACAGGCCTTCACCATCGCCCTCTGAATGACCCCCATCAGACCGCCATGGACCTGACCCACCTGACCCACACAGAGAGACAGAGTTCATGCATACTGCATTTAATATCAGCACTGAACCGAAATCATCGACGCAAACGTCACACTACCATAGCGTAGCATCCGTCACTGGCCAGAATGATGACGTCGATAGGTGAGGTGTGATTGGCCACACAGATTCCTCCGTTTTTGGGTTTATTCTCACTTAAAAGGAAAAACAAAGGTTAAGTGGATACTAAGAAATACAGAAGGTAAAACCAGGCACAGGGATTTTTTTAGTGTGTTTAGTATTGGCATATGGCAGTGTTTGTGTGTCAGTACCTGTCATGGTAGGTGATGATGGCTGTGAGGGCTCTCACACAGATCCGGTAACACATCAGATGAACCTTGTCACTGAGATAATTTTTCATTCTGCGCATTAAAGAAATCAGTGTTAAAATACACATTAACACAGATTTGTTTATTGCTGTGAAATTCATTTTCAGAGGGCTAACAAAGACATACCTTCCACTTGGAAACAGGCCAACAATTGACGTCAGAACCACGAGAAGACCGACACCGGTGAAAGCAAGCGTGACCCTGTTAAGAGCATCACAGCAGATTTTAACAGCAAAATCTAATAACGACACTGCTTAGCATAATCACAGGACAAACATTGTGTCTGCATTAGAGTAAAAGTCCTGGACCAGTGAAGAGCCTCAGGTGACTTTTTCCTTCAGTGTAGTTCTTGGAATAAAAATGTCAGTTTAACCTTCAGCACTTAGCATTTGGCACCTGAAAGCCTGAAAGCTGCTGATGGTTTAAAATTGCTGACAGTTTAAAACCGCTGACCTACGTCAGTTTTTAAGGTTTGGAATCGGGCCACACAGAAATGTAGATATTTTGCACTGAAACACACTGCATTAATAGTGTTTTTTTTTTTATCTAAAACACTGGGCGGTAGTGTTTTACTGAGTTACTGAGGAAAAACTGGGCATCGTTGAATGAAACGACTGAGAACCACCCACTTACACCCACTAACCATGCTAAACCATTTGATATCCTCCAACCGGACGAAATCAAGGTCTGGAGTTAGAAGAAGAAAGATTTAAAGGTTATATGTGAGCCTGGAGCAATAGCCAACAATACATTGCATAGGTCAAAATAATCCAGATTTTCAAATAGTGGCATCTCAGTCAAATATTGTCTAATCCCAATAAACCCTGTATTAATGGAAAGCTTATTCCTTTATGATGTGTAAATCTCAATTTCATGGTTTTGTGGTCCAGGGTCACATGTACACCACACAACTTTCTGTAAAATCAATGGCTCTGACCTTCAGCAACTAACATCGACGCGTCCAGACTGGTGAAAATTCAGTGCAAAAATTGCGTAATGGAATCCGGTTATAAAGCTGATCTATCTGCAAGCACGTCTTTAAAAATGAACAGGAATATGAGAGCCAGTTCAACTACCAGTTTAAAAACCACTGCTTTAACTATCCATATCCATCCACAAAGAGTTCGTGCAGCAAGTATAGGTCTCTCTCTCTCTCACCTGAGTGGCAGTAGAAACCCATATCGGATGAGCACTCCCACCCCCCAGAGTGCCGTGAGCCTGGTGCTGATGTGGTGGAAGTTATAGTTGCTTCGAGTCAGAAGGTTCCAGGACTCTAGCTCCTCCGCAGTGAAGCGCTTGGTCACCTCGTCATCGACGATGCTCTCCACACCTCGCCGGCAGAAATAAAAGATGTCAGACATGTCAAACTCAGGCTCTGCACCGCCACGCCTCATTTCCTGGATCTCCTGTTCGAGGGACACTGGTTCTTTAGCAATAATCCCTGAGGGGGAAAAAAGGGGGTTATGATGATGTTGAAGATATGATGTCAGTGGTAATGATATTTTAGTGTTTTTTACCATTGCTGTAGGGTTTGTAGAGATGCTGATTCTTCTCCTTGGCTCCTCGCTCCATTCTTAAAGTCGCCCACTGAAAACAGAATGAGAATTAGACAAATTAAGCGAACCACAAAGTGTAATAGTTCAGCACAGTACCCTGCTGTGCCCTCAGTAGCATTGCAAATAAAATCCTCAAAGCAGCAATAATAATAAACATTTACATTTTAAAGGTGCAACATTTTTTCATTGAACCACTGCATCATGTTCTGGTGAAGGATGATGCATTTCATTAGAGAATTACATTACTTGAGTCATGATATCTTAATTGAAACTCTTAATCGTCCTTTTGTTTTACTGTGCTACATCTATTTAGCATCCCCAAAGGCGGGCTGGACCGAGACCCCACGAGACCTCCTACAGCTGTCATGAGAATGGGGAAACAAACAACATTCAAGCGGTAAACAGCCTTTGGGGAGCCAATTCCACAGAATCCCAGCCAGCCGCCCAAAACACCACCGGGGAGGAGAACAACAGCTGATCCGTGTGTCCTTGCTGGGTCCTGGAGTTTAGCCAGAGTGCCTGAAACCCGCAACCACTGACAGTTTGACAAACTTTTAAACCAGTTCGTTTCAATGATTTGGTCAAAATAATTCCCAAAGCATCTGACAATCATCAAGCACTCACTAATTGCTAATAATGAAACTTTTCATCTGAAACAAGCAATAAACAACATTCGCCACTTCTACGTTTACACCTGTGGTATACCATTTCAGATTTTAAATTAGCTTGAAATGAACTTAAGTCTTTTTAGAGATCCGCAGCAACTCTGTTTGCCGTTTTGTTTGTCTACACCTACACATGCATGTACACGTGTACACAACATTTGATGTTCCTGTTGCTCCGTCTGAATTTTCCCTTAGGATCATTAAAGTGGAATAGCCAAGCAAGGACAGCAGCTGAGCACCGAGTGTGGAAAGATGTCCACGCGCTCTATGAATGTAAACAATGACTCTCACGGGCGCTGATGATGCTGTGACTCAGGGAAGGTCGGGATAGGGAAAGAGTGAACAGTCAAGCTGCTTGTCAGACTACATCTCGCTCCCTTGTTCAGGGTCACAGGACAGCAGAGTACAGAGAAGTTAGTCACTGGAAAACAGCCATCTGGAGTTTCTTAGGGAGTCTGGAAAGGGTCGAAAAGAGTGACTACCTCAGTCCAGATGGATGAGAGGAGAGTGGCACCGCAGGAAATCATCAGAATCTATTTTAGATCACACACAGAGCTCTTACCAACATGCATTAGGGAAACAAATGATTGCAACAATTAGGAACATTTAGGGACCTTGGGATTTGATTGCAATTTAGAAAAACACAATGCAATTACAAAATTATCCTTGATGGATCTCAATTACCACGGATGTGAATCTTTTGCATTAGGCTGTGCATTAGACTTGATTAGAGTGATTTGCGTGTGATATTTGCTGTCAGCTTCAAAGAGAGTCTATCAAGAACAGGCCATTGTTTCACCATTACGAAACAATATATATGCAGCATTTCTTTGATTAAAAAAAAACAACAACTTTAAAAATCAGTAATATTGTGAAAAGACTTCTACAATTTAAAACTAAAAGCTGAATTTTCAGCATCATTACTCCAGTCTTCTGTGTCACATGTTCCTTCAGAAATCATTGTAATATGCTTATTTGCTGCACAATGAATGTTCCTTATTATCACCGTTAAACAGATAATTAATATTTTTGTATAACACTTTTGTGGCACTACAGATGTTTTTATTGTGACTTGATTAATTGAATGCATGTTTACTGAAAAAATACTTTTTTTTTTTTTTTTACTGAACCCAAACGATTGAATAGTAGTGTACCTGACCCATCAATGTGGGCTAGACTAAACCTTTTATGTTTATAGTAGTGCTGTCAAACGATAAATCATAATTAATTGCATCCAAAATAAAAGTTTTTGTTTACATTATATGTGTGTACAGCGCATATTTACAACGCTTATATAAACACACACATATCTATATTTTATATTCTTATATTTTATATCATAAATAAATATTTTTAATATATAAACATAGCATTTTTCTTCGATACATACACCCACGTAAATAAAATATTTTATTTTGGATGCAATTAATCCCGATTAATCGTTTGACAGCACTAGCGTAAAGGCTTCCATATTTTACGAATGCTCTCTTATGTTCTCACACCTTCACAAAGCACTCTGAAATGATCCGAACTGCCACAACGCATGCTGTCCACAAAGTTTTGAAGATGAAAGAATATGTGACAGCACAGGATAAAGTGAGGCAAAGTCAAACGACAACCAGACCCTCCAGACTTACTAATTCAGTCAATCGTGAACCTATGTTCTATTTTGGGCCTCTGGCATCCTCAGTGAAGGGAACGAGCGCTCACTGCAACTGAACTAAGTGGTAAAAACAGAGCAAAACTCCCCGACTGAACTTATATTACAAGACCACTGCACCACAAACAGACCATCAAAGCTGCTGTAACTCTCCACAGCTCCTGCTATATTCCTGTTGAGCAATTTAATAGTTACTGTAAAATAACAGGCATACTCAACCTCGACTCACTCACCTCAAATAGCTTGATGAGGGACTCCATATACAGTCTGCGGATCCCAAAGGACACACCAAAGATAGCAGGTACGATGATGAACACCAGAAGAAGGGTGAACCACACCGTGAAGGAGATGCCCAAGAGCATACAGATCAGGCTGTCGAAGGGGAAGAGGTAGGACTCCATCTTGACCAAAACGTGGACACTGGACTATTTAAACGTGATGAAATTACCTAAACACAGACTGATGGATTCCTCTCAAGTGCCTCAATTTCTGAAGCCTACGCTGAAACATAGCCTTCATGGGCATAGAGGGAAAACGTATCATTTATGCCTAGAATAACAGATAAATATCCATTAAATTAATGCACTAGGCATGTAAAGGTTCACAAAACTCAATCATTCCTGCTTTTACAGTCTCTCGGGAAGAATAATGTGTCACACAGTCTCACACCAGTCCATTTCTGTCATATCTAGGAAAAAAAAAGGAAAGAAAAGCACAGAAATCAGCATATGAAGATTTGCTCGTAATAATATATATACAAGACTCTGACATTATTTACGAAATGAAATGAAACGTGCCTTTTCAGCCATGCAGATTCATTATTTAAAGCAGAATTGTATTTATTTAATTGAAAGGCACTATTAAATGCAATTCTAAGCGCATTATTCACCTTAATTTCAGAGAGAATCAATTATATCTTGAATACATCATAAACTGAGCAAGACTGCAGCTGTGTGAAACACTGCTCTCTATACTGGTGTAAATACATGGATGCTAAAGGGCTAATCACCAGCTTCTCTTTTAATCACGTTATTTGCCCGCCACACGTCTCTAAATGTACGAACCCCGCTGTTTACACTGACCTGAGCCCGGAAGATAGCGTTTAAATGCTGATTTGTCTTCTCAATAAAACACTAAATTGACATTTCGGCATCGTGAGACGCTGCTGTTGTTATTGTTGTTATGCAACAAGTTTAAGCGCATCAGCAGCGGCGCGAGGCACGGCTGCGGCAATTTCCGCTTCCGGTGGGCTCGGCTGCTTCGACGTCGATGATGATTGGATGAGTGTCGCTCTTAGCGCTGATCTCAGAGCAGCTGTTCTTGTGTTTCGAGAGGTTATAGCGGGTGGGGAAAACTGATCACAGAACAGCGGCGTCTGTACTATAAGCTATATATATATAATACAAAATAAATGAATAAAACTTTTACTTTTTTATTGCTGTTACATGAACAGCACACTAAAGTCTTCTAAACCATGATTTATGTGGATATTGCTACTTTTCAAATGCATTTTGTGTATTTTACTAATTTACTCTCGCCCTACAACGCCAAATATTCAATTATCCATTATCCAATCTATCAGTCCATTAAAAATAAACGATGTAAAATGTATTTATTTATTATTTTAACTATCACTACCTTCAAATGTGGTGTAATTTGCTCTAAAACTAACAATTTAGCCCGAAAGTGAATACATGAAATGTACGTGAGAAGATAAGAAACAAATAAATAAATAGAAACAAAAAGGTACAGAGTCGCCTACAGTTAGTAGCTGTTTGCGTCATCTTTAATTTGTAATAGTTGTGAAATGTTCATTCATTTTGTGTAGGCTATTTAGGATGCATGAAATGTCAGTTTTGGAATCAGCCTTAATGAAGTCAACCATTTTGATCCAAAGATGTTAAAAATAATTTGCTTAATTTGTGAAAATGTTCACGGCACAAAAAACGACTGTGTTTGAAAGTGTTTAGTGTGAAAAGTGTGCTTGGGAGGTTATTTGTTGTTGTTGTTATAATTCCTTAATCATCTGCAAATGTCTTTACATACATTTAGCGTCGCAGTCTGACCTTCTGAAAATGCTTAATTTCATTATGATCACAGAGAGTGATTTAAAAACCGACATCTATGCTTATAAATGAAATTAAGTGCGAGGTTGAAACATGCCTCACATGCTGCAAACCCGTCTGTGTCCAGATGCTGGAGCTGGAACTCCACTGTGCGTCATGCAGGTAACAAACACGTGACTCGAGTCGATTGCACTTTGGATTAAATGTTTTTAACAGTAAAAAAGTCCACCTTATTTTGACAAGACAACTATAAGCCTTTTTCTGTAAATGTGTAAATTCATTAAACAATAACAAAGTGCAGTAAACGATCCGACTGTATGTTTTACAAACCAGTGTTTATAATACATTATAATTATATAAGTTTTGCAAATCATAAGTTAAAATGACAACGCAGACTGCAGATAAGTCTTTCTCATCTTAAATAAATGAGTGGCTTAGTAATACTATTGCTTTATTATTGACAAAATTAGACCTGATGTTTTAAGAATACAAGATCAAATCAAAAACAGTTTGATTGCACAACTCTTTAATGAAATCTACACTCTACAAAAAGTTGTTTTGGCATGCATAGAATAACCCAGGTAAGACCAACTTGAATTCACACAAATAAGATAACAAGAAATGCAATCCACACACTCTCTCTCTCTCGCATTCATTCACACGAAGTACTTCTCAAATAGTGTATTAAGGTCAAAGATGCTTGCTGGCCTGAAACTTACAACATTTAAATAGATGACAGAACTACACAAGTGTAGGCTACTCGGCTGTGTCGACTCAGCCCTAGCATTCATGCAAGACAGTGTGCAAACGAGGGCAATTTAATGTTTTTGTTTTTTTTATGGCAAATCTTTCTTTACATTTCAAAAATATGTCCACGCATACAAGTAGTGCATAGGTCTGATGTATTGTACAATAATAGCAAATGATTGATAGCAAAGTTTCCAGCATTTCCCAGTACACTGATATATAAAATAAAATCTTTGTGAGTAATAATCTATCATAGTCTTTTAAAGGGAAACTATACACACTCATCTTTCTATATTATACAAATATTAGTAAATAGCTTAAATATGAAACGGCAATGTTATTGCAATTCATCTGATGCTGTAACAAAGTAGGTGTGAGAGGCCAGTAAATGAAAGTAGTGAATTTTTAATACTTAAGCAGTTTGATCAGTCGCTGTTTTGATTGGTTTGGTCATCGAGGATTTTATTTTTTATTTTTTTGCATCAGACCCTTCGCAGGCTTTATATTGGGTAAAAAAAAAAAAAACCCTGTTACACAAATATTTTTCAGAGATCACAGTATTAGTATTAGAGTCGTCCTCTCGTTCCCACTGTTGGCTTCTGGGCTCCATAAAAGCTGTTATGGAGAGTTATAGTGCAGTTCTTTCTTATGTGCTTTGAGGTCAGAGCTCATGTTTCAGAAGTTCCTCTTGTGAGGCTGCTACCATTTCCTCCTGATCTTTCCTCCTCTGTCTATGCCGGAGCACAGGAGATCCAGTTTATGACATGTTTTGTCCACCTTTCCTCTAGCGGGACATCATTCGCACAAATTCTGAAGAAAAAGCAGAAATCGTTTTATTTAAACAGTCAACTAAATTAGCCTGTAGGTGCCAGAGCTCTCGTAAGCAAACACACAAGCCATTATTAGTGGTGATTATTTGTCCTAAAGTATAGGACCTCTTATGGTCAGTCTGCTTTCTCTGCAAAGGAACCAAACCTCTGGAATGCTTTGCATACTCGTTTGCAGACTCATGGCACAAGATGGGATTCATTTTGTCATTAATCACCATGTCGTATCAGATCTGTAAAAACTGTATCCTTTTTGTGTGTGTGTGTGTGTGTGTGTGTGTGTGTGTGCGCGCATACATGTGTGTACGTGTGTGCGCATGAAAAACACATATTTTTCTCCCTTTTAGCATATAATTTGCTATCCAAACTCTGCATAATTATATTATTAGTGCGGTTTTATTTTTGCATTTGCCATTGTTTTTCTTTGCTGTATGTGACCCAGTTTTGGGTTGCAGCCCATCATTTGGGAACCGCTGCTCTATAAATTCTTGCTTTATAAATAAATACAAAAAAAAACAACAAATGTACTATTGATCTCGGATGAGTCAAAGTTACCCTGAGCTCTAAATACAACAAGAGGACGTTCAACTGTCACACCTCCAGTCATCAGCAAGAATAACAGTGCTAGCTATTTTTGTCCTTCCCGTTTTCATGCTCTTTTTGAGCGTGGTTAATCTAAGAGGTGAAATAATCCCGTGGTTAAGAGATAATCTGGTTGACAGCTCTACTACTGTCACTTTACCGCCTTCACGAGGATGAGATTCAATAGCAGCTAAACTGTGTGACACAGCGGCTCACAGCAAGAGGGAGCAAAATAAATAATAATGGATCTAAAAATAGCAATCATTTCTCTCAGTCCTTTTTTTCATATTCTGTATTTTGCATCACAGTTTTTTCTTAAATCCACTTGTGTTAGTCAAAGTTTTTTCCATAAAAAGTAATTTCCCACTTTTTAGACAGAACCATTTTTGCAATTAGTTCCAATAAATGTTCTGGTTAGACTGACGAGTTTGTGCTGTGAACACTAAAGTATGTCCATATATTTTTCCCTCTGAAAGAGCTAGGAAAATCCGTTTTCCCTCAAGAAGTGTACTTTCCAAAAGGTTGATTGCTACTTTAATAACTTTGAGATCAAAATGAGAACAAAAAACTAATTAAATTTGGGATTAAACCTTGGAATTATTGCTTCCCATAATTAAATTTTACTGCACATTCCAAAATGTGGACAAGAGACACGGAAGGGAATGTGAATTTAATATTTTTTGGATTACTTCAGACAAATCACTGTGATCATTTTACCGCATAAACTGATTCTCTACACCTAGCACAGCAATAAAGACACTGCGGCAGTGAAATTAGCATTACTAATTAGCATAGCAAACACAAGGTGGCTCACCTTCAAAGTCCACGTGCCCATCTCCGTTTAAATCGATGTCCCGCAGAATGTCCTCCAGATCTCTGTGACCCACCTGAGGGAATAAGAATCAATAGAAGGATGAAAGGAGAATTGGATGAGAGCTATAAAAGCTTTTCAGCAAAGTAAATAACAGCACCTGCTGGCCCAGCAGTTTCTTCATAGCCTCTCTCAGTTCTGCTGTGCTGATCTGACCGTCTCCATTGGTGTCGAACTGAGAGAAAGGGAACAAAAGAAGAGCCGTAAGAGGTTTAAATGTATTCAAGCAAACTTTCCTGCTTTCTTTGGGCAATTTTACTGTTTTAAACGAACGAGTGAAATGAAATCTATTTTGAGCTGAGGGCAAATACTTCTGTGTCAAATACTTTATCCATATTTACAGCTTATTTTCTGCTGTTTTATTTGTCTGCTGATTTTGTTCGCCTTGGCACTGCATTGTTAATTGAATTACATTTCATATTACAATTATCAAATCTCAAAGGTTGTGTTAACTAAATAGATGTATAAAATATGCATAAAATAACAATAATAATATTATTATTATTACTACTACAACTATTTTACTTCAGCCAAATTGTGCCAACCTACAAACAAGCAGAACAAATCTAGATCTTTGTTTTTTTTTAAATCAGAACTTTTCAAAACTTTTTTAAATTACATTTAAAAAATATTTTTGTTACAGAGAAATTGCACCTCACCTTTTTAAAAGCACCAATATTAATTGTAATGAAACCAAAATGGCAACATGGCTTGGCAAATTGCAAAGGCTGTGATCATATTAAATAAATGTATATGGT
Organism: Enteromius unitaeniatus; assembly: GCA_032359435.1. Classification (NCBI taxonomy): domain Eukaryota; kingdom Metazoa; phylum Chordata; class Actinopteri; order Cypriniformes; family Cyprinidae; genus Enteromius; species Enteromius unitaeniatus. Next base: position 13,398,205 of record JAUMHI010000051.1, read on the forward strand.
TTGTGTTTAATTAGTATGGTCATTTTACAAATGTGATGCAAAAAAAATATGGTGATATTATTTTTCTTAAATTCTCAATATTTTACTTTACAGTAAAATAAAACAATTGCAATACGTTCTTTGTTTGTTTTTGTCATTTTTAAAATAAGAACTATTACTTTTAATTTTTTAAACAGCATTTTAAATGGCAAGAAAATATATTATATAAAATATATAACACAATTTGCTTTTTTTTCACAAATTGTGCAGCCCTACCTCACCTCTTTGAAAGCATCTCTCAATTCCTTTACTCCGATCATATCTGCCGTCTCAGCCAGAAGTTTGGGGCCCATCAACTCCACAAAGTCCTCAAAGTCCACATGTCCTCCCACTATAAGACAGAAGACACAAGCTGTTAGTGAACTTCCACAATGGTTCTTTATTGGCATCTTTGGTTTATAATAATAGTTATTAGTGGTTGATAATGGAACCACTGCATTGAACAAAAGGTTCTACATTCGTCTATGGCATCAAACCTCATTTCTAAAAGTGTATGTGGGCAGCACTAAACAGAGCCCTATACAATGTTAGAACAAAAGATGTTGATTTGTTGTTATGTACAGTTCATGTTGATCTGCTGACTCAGTTCGATGAGCTCCATCTCAGTGGGCATGTATCCCATGGTTCTCATGCAGTTGCCCAGGTCTTTGCAGCCAATGAATCCATCTTTATCTTTATCAAACTCTTTGAAGGCTTCTCGTAGCTCTGTGAAGATAGACAGCAGGGCGGGAAAAAAAGAGGACAGAGCAAGTTAGAGATAATGAAAAGAGAATATTTTATAGTACAATTATGTTTTCCTAATGCACTCTGCTTTCAACGCAGTTTTGAAGACAATTAAAAAGCACTTACAAAAGCACAACAATGCATCTCTGAATGACCAAAACACTTGTAACTATTCACAATGAAATAAAAGCTCTTCAAATTAAAATGGAACAATTGACACATTTTATCAGAGCGTCCTGTTAAACTTCAGAGTGACAAATTGCACACTTTGAAATGTCAGGAATTCTATGTGATTAAAACACACTTAATTTTAGTTTAATATCAGAAACGTTGCATGTTTCTGGCTTATGTTTATAAGACATTTGCATTTGCATCTTCAGTATCACATGATCTTTCAGAAATCATTCAAATATGCTGATTTGCTGTTAATAAACATTTTTGATGATTGTCAGTGTTGGAAACAATATTTTATTTTTATGGCATAAACATACCTTCATGCACTGTTAAGCAAAACACAAAATATGTACCAATAAGTACATGTCAATGCAGTTTCTAAAAGAAATTTACTCTAGAGGCAGCAAAACGGACACCTTTTATTCCTTTTCACACAAATGTACATATTTTCGATTAATAAAGCATAATTTGAAAACTGATGCTTTTGAATGTTAGCATCACACATATCCAGCTTCATGGGTTTTCATAGATGGTAACTTGAGAGGCAAGAAGCTCCAGTTTTAATCCTGTGTAACTATGGTTAAAAAAAACCCTGTTCAAATATGCATAAAAGGAAGTTGAAATGACACGGTTGCATCAACAAATTCCTTTTTATATCAGTTTTGCATTTGTTAACACTATCGAGTAGGTTTATTTTAGTATATTTCCAACACGATAGAGCATTAATTTTATTGACAGTCCATGGATATTTAATGTAATAAAAACACAGCAATATGTACTTATATCAATGTATTAAAAAGGTGCCAGGGTTAATGGACTGAACCTGTTTTAGTGCCGCTCAGGGGAAATTTATCTTTGAAACTGCGGCGAAATGTGCAGTAAGGTGCGTAAAAACTGTGTTGCACAAAAAGTGCACAGAGGTACATATTTTTTATGAGACCAGGTTGGGAAACCGTGATTCTCTTGCAATGATGTAGAACTTACCATCCAGTTCCTCTGGTCTCAGCTCTCTGTTCTGCAACAAAATAAACAAAGTAATCACTGACAATCCATGCTCATTTGTGCAATTTTGTTCCATTAATGTCACAAGTCAGCTGGCGTTCTCCTTCTCTGAAGAAGAATACAGTCATTTAATTCTATGCACTGTTTCCTGCTAGACAGAAACTCATTACAGCATTAGGATCACAATGGCACGTGTAAATGAATACACCCAACCTTTTCAGGGTTTTTTTCCTCCTGCCTCTAAAGGAATTAATGTCTGGTTTTTAAATTCGATCTTCCCATTTGGATTAAGTCATTTGGAACAGCACGTATAAACTCAGGATTGATCTCTCATAATCAGCTCAAGCCGCAAGTTTCTTTGATCCCAGCATTCCCTGCTCACACATCTCCTCGAACACGAGTACATGCAGGGCTCACCTCCAAACACTTTCTGAGCTCCCGCAGAAGAACTCAATCATGTGAGCCTGACCCAAGACCCCTGCAGAGGATAATAAAGGCAGATCCCTGCAGTTCGTACATAAACCCAAGCACGTACTGCTTCTTTATGACCATCTGCAAATTGCATCTGCATTTGAGAATAACAGCCTTGAAAGTGTATCAGTGCTTCAGTATACGTTCTACAATGAGTGAGATGTATTTTTGATTCAACAGTGGTCGCATTGTATATTTTTGATTCACTAGAAAGAACGGAATGATAAGAGTCATTTGTTTAAGAATTTGTAGGTATTATTTGTTTGTTTATACCTACATTCTGTGAAGACAAATCTGTAGAGAAATTTCTCATTCTGTAAATACATATTCATCACATTTAGTACAGACTATGTGATATTGCATCACATTCACAGCTCAGGTAAAAATTATTTCTTTTGCTACACCTCTAAAGATTCAACAGCAGGGAAACGCTGCTGAATTGGCTTCGCAAGATTCATTAAGTCCTTTTATTATATATATATTTAAACACCATTTGCCCTTATAAGTTCATTTTAAACTGTCCTGTGGAGTGACAAATATCTATAAGTATGTCTAATCTCTTAGCGAGCTATTAAGAATTATACAAAAATGGCAAAAATAGTGTTTAAAATATACTGTATAGAAGTCATACCACAAGAAAAGCAATGTCAAATACTGTAATATTTTTATAAACTATATATAGAAACTTTTTACCAATTTTCATATGTATTTCAGTATAAATCAATAATAAAATGTATATTTATTTTCTTTGAAAAGGCCAGTCTTTCAGGATAACACAAGACTTTATTGATAACTGTACTTTATCCCCTGAATAACATAATATTCAGTGCATATAGATTGTTGCACTGAATTTTAAATGAGTATATGTGTGTGTAGTCGTGTTTGTCCAGACTTACGTACAGCCTGCCGGCTCTCAGCAAAGCCCTTGCGGAGGAAGATGCAGGCAGGCCCGAGCACATTGTGCATGTATGTTGAGTTCTGAGCCAAGGCCGCGAGGGCCTCTCCAGATGTCACCCCTTCATCACATGACTGCACTGCTTTGTAGCTGCGCTTCCGGTCCTGAGTGCGGCCATCAAGTCCCAGTGGTCCCAAACAAGTAAGTGAAGAGGGAACGTGGGGTAAAGGCACAATTAGAAACTACACGGACGTCTGCCAGACACATTGGATGGATGGGTAAGTCAGTCAATTCAGTCAGCCGTCAGGTCAATCGATTGGTTCTTCCTGTTACGTGCTTCTACATCAGACACTGAGAAAACAAAGCGGAGCTCTGCTTTCAGACTTTGGGCTTAACGTATTTGACCAGAGTACAAAATGTTTCTGGATCAGCACTGAGGACGCTGAGGTCCTCCTGGGAAGGTCCTATTTACGAGTGATTATAGTTAGAATATAATTGATTCTCTTGATGATTTCATGTTTCACTCTCTGTCCTTTTCACTGCGTGACTAACACAGGAGGGTTTATTTAGCACCGATGCAACATAAAGGAGAAAGAAGAAGCGCAGTAGGTTTGTAATCAGTGCCTGATGGTTTTTTCAGGCATAGCATGACGGAACGATAATTTTACCTCTCATGGCATAAGATAAGACAGGCTTTAAAAGCTGCTAGGGCCGAGCATATCCACAAACTCATAGAAAAAACCCAAAACAATCCAAGGTTTTTATTTAACAAATAACCAGACGCCACCCAATATAAATATTCCTTCACAGTTTAATAGTAATTACTTTATGAATTTCTTCACTGATAAAATAGATAGCATCAGAAAAACAATAACCAATGTAGGTTCTACTGCGTCTAATATGTCAACTACTTTCATCACACCAAAAGATAAAATACAGTACTTTACCGCTATAGGACAGGAAGAGTTAAATAAACTCATCACTGTATCTAAACCAACAACATGCCTATTAGA
>JAUMHI010000051.1:13402621-13430554 GCA_032359435.1 Enteromius unitaeniatus
TCTAACACGCTACAATCCATCACGATCCCTAAGATCTCAAAACTCTAGACTGTTGGTAGTACCAAGGATAGCAAAGTAGGAGGTAGAGCTTTTTCACAATTGGCTCCCAAACTCTGGAACAGCCTTCCTGATAACGTTCGGGGCTCAGACACAATCTCTGTTATGACTTCAAAACATTACTAATAGGCTGGGAGATTTAAAAAATGTATGCTTTTGAACGTCAGCATCACACATATCCTGCTTCATCTATTGGTTTTTATAGAAGGTAGGTTTGTTTGTACATAGATGTACTTGAGAGGCAAGGAGCTTTAGTTTGAATACTGTGTATCTATGGTTCAACAAAACAGTTCAAATCTGTGTAAAAGGAAGTTGAAATGGCACAGCTACATCAGTTTTGCATTTGTTAAGACTAGGGTTGGATTTGGTGTAGGGCATATTTTCAACACGATAGAGCATTAACTTTCAGCAAAAGTCCACAAATATTTCAATTCTGAACCGCTGCAATACGAACCTATATCAGCAAAATCAAATGTGCTGGGGTTGACATAATGAACCAATATTTTAGCACTACCCAGTAGACATTTCTCTTTAATACTGCAGCAAAACATTCAGTAAGGCACGTAAAAACAGTGTGGCACAAAAAGTGCCACATATTTTTTTATGAGACCAGGTTGTAATTTTTATAAGTTGAGCAGACATGGATGCCACCACAAAGTCATAATTACTGAATCTATACTTTCTTTATACCCTGAGTTTCCAAATCAGTGTTGTCTCAGTGAGAAGTGAGACACTAATGTATTAATACAGTATCTGGTGAATTTGTTCAAATGAATGGAATAATTTTTTGCTTACAATAAGACTACGTATGTTGCACATACAAAATATAACAGTACTGTACAATTATGAAATAATATATAATTTATTGAACTATGACTTCCTAACTCATAAATATACAATTAACATTTGTGTGCCAACTAGGATGATGGGAAATTTAGTTTGTTTGCAGAAGACCACATTATCATGAACCCGCTGAATGAGCATTCTGAAATGAGATTTCATCTGTAGTGCACTCCATTAGGCCACAAGTTTTATATTCACAATAATTTTATTCATATTTGATTAATATTTTATGACATGAACATAGTGGCACCCGAAGAGTTACTAATAAACTTTTAATTTTAAAAAACTAAAATGCATCGAGTCAAAGCTAACACCTTAAAGGGAAATTTAAGGTTTTAATCACAAACATCAGACAACTGTATGCCATATATTCGGATGCTAGAGATATTGGGTCACATCCAAGTTTGTATGAAATGTACCATTAGAGAGATTGATGATTGATAGAAACATTGTTCCGAGTCCAACAAGGGCTGTTGAGCCAGGAACATGTCCTACTTGGGTAAATCCCATTGAACCATACTTTGCCCTCTATTCTCTCCTCCCTCTCAGCGACTGACAGAACCTTTAAGATCAGATATCATTCAAACTGAATAATTCATTCACTTTCATACTCGCGGCGCTCTGCCGCAATACTATGCCTTTTGATTGCTGCCATGAAAACAAATGATCATGGACGGTTGTTCTAACAAAGAAAACTCACTATCTTTGGCATTTTGATCACTGAAGGGTAAAATGTGGATTAACCAAGGCCATTATTTGAGAGTAGATCCTCAAATAACCTAAAGGGCTAACACGTTTTAAGAACGTAAAACTGCTCATGTTTGGAGGAGGGCTAATCAGGAGAAGAATGAAACCAGTCAGCCAGCACATTATAATGACCAATTAGCAAACACATAAAGAGCATCTCTCCAATTAAACACAGACCCATGGGTTAAGGAGAGGCCTGTCGTCAACTAAACAGAAGCAACTACTGAAATGTTCTGAAACCATAAACATTTGCATTTATAGTTATAAATTATGACTCAGATTATTTTAATTATTTAGTTAGCCTATTCCTGTTAGATAGTAGTACACTGTAAATGATTATTAACAGTACACTGTTAATGTTTTACAATAAAACACTATTTCACTCTTTTTTTAATTTGAATTTTCATGTTTAATTTTACGTTATTTGCCATATCTTTCTAAATATCAGTAAAATTTACTAGCATTTTAATCAACATTGACTGTATTTATTTTGTTAGCACACAATTCTATTTTTACAATTCATCCGTCAAAAGTCAATCCACAAAATAATCCAAATTTGAAAATGCTCCTCGCCACTAAAATGACCAGCCTTCTCTAATGATGTCTAGTGATGGCTTGGACATGAGGATGACATCGTTAACCACGCCCCTCCAACTGTCAGTGTTCATTTCTGAATGAAATGCCTACTTTTCTACATCCAATTAATTTGAAGTAGAAAAACAAGCCACGCCCTAAAGTGCTTCACAATATGGAAGTAAAATTGGTTGCAAATTTCCGGTTTACACAGACTTTAAAATAAAGAAAAAATAAATCTACTTTGCACATATTTCCAAAGGAAAAAAAAGAGATTTTGCTGTGTCCCAGTTTGCATTCTATACATCCTAAATGCTATTCAAGTTCGCCCAAAATTGTAGGACATTGAAAGGAGTATCCACATATTTTACAATTTCCATTGAAAAATTAAAGCGCAGATCCATCCGCACTCTAAGAGCTAATATTGTCCACAACCCTATGTGCTTTGGAAAAGGATTTGATTTAGAACTACAAACACAAATAAAGTAATGGAAAAAAAAAATACAAACATGGTAAGGCATGCCGTAGAGAGGTCTAAGTTTAAAGGAGTTTGAGTGATTAATAAACAGCATCTAATCTGATGAAAAATACTTATGTAATCTAAAAACTGCATTTGAATTACAAACTTTCATAAAGATGTTCGGCCATTACCTTATTAATTCATCATTATGCAAAAATATCCAAGACTGACAGATCAATATGCCACTTCTTTTCTCGCCATGTTGTTGAGTAATATATTTGTGTTTACTGAAACTATTAAAATAATAAATAAAGCTGAAAGTGTATATATTTCTTCAACAAAGTGAGAATACATACTTTTAGGCCATAGAACATATAAGGCAAATTTGGATCCAGCAACTGTTATCTTTTATCAAAATATAAAAACTTGCTCTGCCTCTGAAACAACTTTCTTTTTACGTATCCCTTATTTGTTTAACTCCTCCCCCTAGCCATCTGACTTGCTCACTTTTCACAGTCCAATCAGTTTCTAAATAACCAAAGTTTTTGTAACTGAATATCCTGTTTTAAATGCAAATACAGATTACGTAAGTAAACCGGATTTTTATGTTGACATCAAGTTGATTTTATTGACTTAAAGCATCATATTCTTGCATTAGATCTTCTTTCCCCCCTCTCATCCGCTCCTGTTATCCTGTCCTACCCCATGCAGCTAAAGTAATCTCCATCCGATTGGTGGGTAAAATTGAGGTATACACTTACAAACACACACTAGAGGTTTCATTTAGCCTTGTATGATATTGAATCTTGCCATGAGCCTAATCTTCCATTCTACTATTGGTAAAGCCTTTATAATGTAATGGCAGCATGATGCATGCACATACGTGTCTTTGCAAACATGACCTTCACACTCCATCTGTTGCCAAGGCTGTAAGGTGCCAGCTCGTACGTTTTTCCGAAGAAACCTGTGCCATTAGGCACACCAGGAGAGGAGCTCTTAGCAGGTGCCAGCGCTAATTTCTAAACCCATTCATCCCAAGTCATCTAGAGATGACTGAGAACAACTTCAGAGAACTTTCACAAGCTACAGTACCTCAAACATTATTGTCAAGAACTTTATAGTTTACTTTCATTAAATGCAAGTGCATTAAGGCAGCGTGATCTAGGATATATTAACACAACTTTCAAGGTCAAAGATAGCAACCAAACGCAAACGCTGCTTGGTTTCGTTAGGTTTTCAAGCAAAACACGTCAGCTAGTTATCTAAACTAACTCAAATCCAACAATTTTATGAGGTTCACTCAGTGCAGAGTGTTTATTGAGAATTGATACAGCATATACAGTTGTGTAGAGGAATTTAGAGTCTGGCTATTAAACTCATCTCTAACAGTCCATGCCACACAGTCCAAGTCCGGGTCGAGTCTGTATGCCACACACACACACTGTCAGCTATCAGAAAGAGCATCTTACCTTCTTGGAGAAATTCTTAAGCGGCGATTTAATGCAGTTTCCCATAGTAAAGTGCCTTCTGCTAATTGTATGCGCTTGAGAGTCAATGCGGCCGTTTGCGCGCGTGTGCGAGCATCCACATGTCTCCATGCATGGATTACGGATGGGGAGATGAGGTCTGCAGGCTTATCTTCTAGGAAAGATGGATTGTAGGGAAAGGATGTAGATGATCCAGGGGTGGCGATGCAGGACGTCAGGGTGACAGGAATGGAGGAATGAAGAAGTGGATGGAGGGATCAGGAAACGGAGACATGTGTCTCAGTGTGAAGGGCTGCTCAGAAGAGAAAAGCCAAGATTGCTTGTTCACTTGCTTGCACTCTCTCTCTCTCCCTTTCACCCTCCCTTCGTTTTCCCCACTCTCTCTTTCACTCACTTCCCTCCCTCTTTCTCTTTCTCTCCCTCACTCTCAGCTGCTCAGTTTTAAAGCCGTCCATCCAAACAAGGCGAAAACAGACAAAGAGGCTCGCGCGGACGAGCGTATCACCTTCCCCCGAGCAAGATGCTGAAGACACTAATCCAAAAACACACACACTGGCGAGCGCGCGTGTATGAACACAGTCGATTACACACATACGGATGTGGGGCTATGAAGCTAAAAATACACACACTTGGCGTGTAGTCGTGCCGCCCAGCTATGAGGGCCAGCGCTCAGATCAAACACCGGCCGCCGAAACACAAGCCGCATGGGAAAAGGTGAGGTTGGGCCGCACTGGGCACGGATGCACCAAGGCTGCCAAATCACAGCGCACCGTTCGAAGGCCACGGCAGGTTATTATGGGAGGACAGGAAGCCCAGAATTCACCTGCTGAGCTGGCACTCACCCACTGAGCCCAATCGTTTCCTGTTTAGGCCACTCTCACCTAACTCTTTCTTTCTTTTTTTTGCATTATGTTTATAATAAAAAGAAAATGAGATCTTAAAAAGGGATAGTTCACCCAAAAATAACAATTCATTTGTGTCAATCTGTATGATTTTTTTTTTTTTTAATTCTGTGCAACATAGAAGTTATTTTCAGAAATGTCTTAGTGTTTTCGACCATGCAATAGAAGTCAGTGGTCACCAAACTGTTGGGTTGCCAAGTCTTGTGTTTTTTCCGCAGAATTTAGCTACTTCAACACGCTTGCCGTTGTGTTTCATGAATGTGGGTTGAAGCAACTTCAATAATGTGATATTTAGTCCATGTAATTTAAATTTTATCAGGGGGAACCAAACCAAAAAACTTAGATATTAACCCCCAGAACATGATTTTTACAGAGGGACCTCCTCAAACACGTTTGAGATAGTTTTGCGTAGCAATTGGGCGGGTTTTGATGTGAAAACCAGCCACATCAAAAACCAGACTGCAGATGACACAGCCAATGTCCAACATTCTTCCAAATCTTCTTTTATTTTTCACAGAAAAAAGGAAGTCAAACAGGTTATTATAACAATTATAAATATAAGAAAGCTAGCAGCATGCATAATAGTTTTGTCCCAATAGTTGTCCACTATATTGGATACATTTATTTTATTGTAAATTTAATTTATGTAAAAAAAGATTCTGGCATTTGTATGGAATTGTTTTTGTTGATTATTTTCTGTTCAGTGGATTTCCTTTTTTTCTATTGCCTTATTGTAATTGTGCTTTCAGCAATGAAAAAAATGCTGCTTTCCATCATTATTTGACGAATCAGAGGCTGGGATCACTACTGCTCACATTCTGCAGGCTATAATTGCACAATATTACTACTAATATTACTAAGGTGTAATCTATAACATCCCCAATGTTCGCACTCAAAATAACTTACATGCGCTAATATTTCGATGCATTTAGCAACTAGTTAATCTGTATGCTGCGTTGTTAGTGAATAAGATGCAAGTGATTGTGAACATATTAAGTAAAGGGATGAAAAAATTATTGTCAACCTCCCTGCAGACTAAATTATTTATGTAATTTGATTCTCATTAATTTTATAGCTCAGCATGTCAATTCTTGTTCCATTTGTTTCTAATTTAATTTCTCTAAGGGATTTTTATGAAGCACCAGCTCAATAAGAACTCCTGAGCTATAAAAAAGCCACCTCTGAAGACATCAATTTTCCTCTGCATCATCAATACCTCTGTTGTAAGCACATTTAACCTCCCTGATTAATTCTCAGTCGTTCTATTGGGTTTACTCATGTATGGCTGATCTCTCTCTCTCTTTCTCTCTCAGTCGGTGAGGATGATTCATCTAGCTGAAGCCAGCCTCTTCACCGGAGGCTCATTGTGAACTTCAGAACACATCAGAAATCAGAGCCAGGCGCCGTCCGCTCTCATAACGTCAACTCAGCAAGAGCACACGCACCAGCAGCGCAGAAACACACTTTCACACATGCACACACACTCGCATATATCCATACATGCTCAGACCGGCTCGCAACAGCTAGACGTAATTGCATACCTTTGCGTGCATGTATGCATAAATCATCTGCACATGGTGATTTTAGTTATCTTTCCACTACTGTAATGTTTACAGGAGTGAGTCGAGGTTAAATAAACTGTTCTGATGTAATGCTGTGGGTTCATCACAACCTGTTTAGCTGGTGTTACTGTACATGTACATTTCAGTGACATCATCTGTTTTAGCCAACCACACAAAATTGTATTTTGTTGTTTTTTTGTCCAATATAGACAGAATCACAATGCCAGTATCAACATTAGTTACATCTGCTTAAAATGGAAAAGGTCATTTAAACTGAATAAAACACCTCAAAGTGTATTAAGATGAGTGCTATTTTAGTATTTTTATTTATTTTTTTATCAATATTTGGAAATAACTTTTATTTGTATTTTCCGTTGTAATTTTAATTTAATATATAGTCATTTTCTAATAATCTTTTTCTATTTTTAGTTTATATTTATTTATTTTTTATTTTGCAGTACATACATATGTGCAGTATTTTAGTCATTAACAGGAAAAAAAAGTGCTATGACATTTTCGGATTGGCTTAAGTGATGTAATGTAGTGTGATGTCTTAGAGAAAAAATTTTTAGGCACTGCAAAAATTTAGTTTTTTTACTCTAATTAGTATTTTCTCCAGTTTCCCAATACAAATCTAAATATAGCTGCATGCAGCGTTGAAAGAGCCCGAGCACTCAGGCTCACCACCACCCGGTGGCTTTCGGGAAAGCAATATGCATTTAAAATGGTAAATATAGGAGAAATACGTCAAAGTCATATGTATGTGTCAAACTTCCTGCTGCCAGCTGGTGGCGCTATGTCTATATTATATTGGCATGTAGATGTCTTCAGGCCAGCACTTTTATCAAACATATGAAGTTTGGTGCAGATTGAACATGTAACGTCAAAACATGTCGCTTCCAGTTGCTAGCAGGGGGCGCTATGACTATAATTGAATATGGGCATTTGATCAGGACAGGACAGTCTTATCAAACAGGTGAAGTTTGGCGCATATCAGACTTTGTATGCCTTTTTCAGGGCAAAACAACGAAGTTTGTCTGGCAGCCACGGACAACGAAAACTCAAGATCTAACTTCATGATCTAACCTCACAAAGGCTTTAGATTACACTGACCAAATTTGGTGCTGATGCATGTGTATCTCTAGGAGGAGTAAATACAACGCCTGAAAAAGGCAAAAATGTGAAATACGTGAAGAACAGAGTAAAAAAAAAAAAAAAAACACAGTTGTAAATTTTCACCACTTCTAGGCCAGTGCAAAGTTTCCGTGCATGTCAGAAATGTGACTCATTTTGGGAAGAACAAGAAGAATCGGAGCAATTCCAATATTGCATTAAAACATATAATTAGGGTAATAAAACAAGATTAGTTTTCTTACTCCATTGGCAGATATTTTTCATGTTTTAAGCAGAAACTATACATTTTTATATTTTTTTCAGAATACTTAATGTAAAGCAAAAGTATGTAATGTCGACTTTCTATGACTAATAACTTGTCTGTCATTTGTTTCTTCAGCTAAGTGTCAGTGAATAAATGTTAAATGCACTCTTCTTCACTGAGCAGATCAGTAAGAGAAACAAACCCCATGACCTTGAAGTTGCTGGCGTCACGCTTCAGCATTTGAGCTCCAGGAACTCCAGTGTTTGAGCCACACACGCACAAAACGGGATCATTCTGACAGCAATGTTAATAAGTACTTCTTCGTTTTAATGAAGATGTGAGGTCATGGATAATCCTGTTGGACATGGCGACAAGCAGCAAGAGAGACAGGAAGACGAGTGGAGAGGTTCATGTTCATCTCCAGCGCGCTGACGGCATTTCAGCTTCCTGCTTCATCTTACAAAATCACACACATGCTTGGACAGGAGCCGTCCTCCAAGATCAAAGATCAAACATCCCTGACCTTGGGAACATTTACAGGAAATATATCATGAAAGCTAGATTTCGGTAAATACATACGTTTCAGTAGGATCTTAAGGAAATGTTTGCGCTGATCTGTTGGGAAGTATTGAATAGGTTATTCGCTTTAATACACATTTCATGTCGGTTTCTCAAAAGGGAGCCGGATTTACACTCAGAATTAGACATTTCTCTTGAAATATTCATTTTCAAAGAGCATTCTTTCTTCTAAGAGCATCAAAAATGTAACAGCTCTTCAGAAGTGTTGTTCTTTTCCCCATCTGAACGCTTCATTAGCTCTGGTTTCACTCCGACCCTTCGCACTCACCTGCTGTACCCGAGTGTCAAGCGCTCGCCTCGGGTGCCCCTTTGTTTGTTGTTATGAAGCCTTGTGCTAAACACATAGATGCTCTTAGTAAATTTTTTATGAATGCTTGTTCAAAAGCTCCTGAATACACATTCTGATGTCGTATGAAAGAAAATTGGAATGGAATCTCTTTAATATTGCAAGAATTTCACATAGACTGAATCTAAAGCAAATGGAGACTTTTGGTGAAGTGAAAATTCTGTCACCATTTGCTTTTTCCAAACTCACAAAACGCCGAAGAAGAAATGTATCTAAATGTCTTTGTTCTTTTCCATGGAAGCCCATTTCTGCCACTGAATAAAAAAAAGTGTTATAGGTTATTGCGACTTTTTATCTCACAATTCTGACTTATTTTGTCGCAGACGGGAGTTATAATGTCAGAATTGTGATTTTATATATCGGAGGAATTTTAATTAAAAAAATTTTATATAAAGATGTAAACTCACAATTGCGAGTTATACATTTCAATTTTGAGTGGAAAAAAGGCTGATGTGTTCTCAGAATTGCAACTTCATATTTCATAATTCTCTCTTAATATCTCCCAATTGTGAAAAAGAAGTCAGAATTGCGAGATAAAAAGTCACAAAAACTTTTTTTTGCTCAGTGGTGGAAACAGGCTTCCATACTTTTCTATGCAATACCAGTGAATAGGGACAAAAAAACTATAAAACCAAATGTTATTCATTGTCATTTTATTTCTTACATGTCATTCTAACAATTTCATATCAATATGAATCAATATGAAGTTCAAATGATCTAAATGAGCTGCTGTCCACATCATTTTTGCATATGCTCTATACTCTACTGTTGACAATTGCATAATTTGTGCCTAGTTTTAGATATTAGAGATAAATGATAGGTGACATTTATTCCAAGTCTTCTCTTTTAAAGAGTTTATAGGTTCTCTTCATGTTTCACTGTAATGATTATCTGGCAAACTGGTAAAAAATGTATGAGCAAAATGGTAAACTTAAATGGTAAGCGATAAAGCGCGAGCTCTTGTTTTCCCAGCGCGTGCACCTCTCTCTGCGTCTCTTCTGTTCAGTAAGCGGCTGAGAGGAGCAGGGCTTTCAGTTAAAATAGATATTATGTTGTTTCTATCTCTATTTTACATGCAAACAGAGCCAAAATCACAGCATAGCCATTGTTTGATTGGTTTGATCTAGATTGAGCAACAAACCAAAGACTAGTTTGAAAAAAGTAGGTTTTTTAATTTTTTTGTGAATAATTAATGAATGGTTTGATTGACAGCAGTTGTTCAGAATGTGGAGACCTATCATATAATATAAAGATTAAATGTTTGTGTGACTATCCCCCAGTTTCACAGACAATGCTTAAGCTAGTCCCAGACTAAATTGCTTGTTTGATCTGTCTCAGATGAAATCTTGCTCTCACATATCTTAAACATGTCAGTGTCATTGTTCTGTGTTAAGATGCACACCTGTAATATTTTCTTAAAAGGCATTTTTGTAAAGGTTGCTTAAATCAGGTATGCAAACAGAGGTATGATCAAAAAGGAGTGAGATTTTTGACGCCTGTGCCTCCGCAGCAAATATCATATAATTACATTGCCACCAACTTCTGCCATCCAGGGCTCACCCTATACACACACAAAGTTCTTTATATGAAAATACACAGTCCCAGTTCCTTGGAAATTCTTAAAAGTAAAGAACACTGAGACAACGCTGGAAAATTTAATGTAAATTTGATTCCAAAATAAAACTTATTAGACTATTGTGCCAGTCCCTTCAGTACAGTGCACTTCTTCCAGCTCTCTACAGTTTCTTATTCTTCCTTGCTATCACCAATGCCTCCAGGGCCTTGCGTCTAGCTCACTTTGGGTACATATGATGGTACTGTAGCCACTCTCTGTGTTTGTGTATAGCGCTCTGGCAGTGTTTCAGCAGAGAATGCATATAATAAAATAAAGATGTATAAAATAAAGAAGGGCAGATATTTAGGCTAAAATTAGCAAAGATAAAAGTCGTAGTTTTATCTTTGTTTTTCGAATAGATACATAAAACAAACAGTGCTTTTATTTTTCAGGAAGAGTAGGTGTTTTCAGCAGTATTGAAAGGTGAAACGCTATATACTTCTACACTACATCCATCATTTACTCTCTCTCAGCTTGTTTTTATCTGAATGAGTTTCTTTTTTCTGTTAAACATTGTATTAAATCCAATGAGGACCATCTACTGTTTGGTTAGTCAAAATATCTTATTTTGTGTTTAGCACAAGAAAGAAATTAATACAGGTTTGGGACAACATGTAAGCGAGTAAATAATGACACAATTATCATTTTAATTATCAATTATCATCAGTGGTGCGCTCACTGATTAATGGCATAGATCTGCCGCCATAGAAATCCATGTAATGCAGTGAAGAGCAGCCGGCAGCAGATAATAGTGCGCAGCCAATTGGCTGACGTGCGCAGCTTTCTGACTCACTGTTTTCTTCTCATATAAGTTTCCTATGTTTCATGGACTGCATTACTTATTTAGTCATTTTAGTACAGAATTTCCTATGATGAAATTATAATCTGAGACTCCAATGTCAATTATAGCTAACCAAAGAACAAAATTCAACATTATTTTGATAATTATTGATCTAGAGAGTCCACAGATTATTACTGCAGTGGTTTGATGGAAAACCAGAGACTAGCTTGCAAAAGTAGATTTTTCAAGGTGCTTTACGTATAGTAAAGCAGTATGCCATAGAAGAACATTTTTGTCTAAATGTTTCCATAAAGTACCTTTAACATGTGGCAAAAAAAATCTCCAGGTTATAAGAAAGGGATGCTTCTTAAAAAATCCTTTGACTGAATGTTTCTTTACACTGAAGAACTTTTTCAGTAACTTTTTTTAAAGAGTGTATGAAAAGTTTTTTCATTGTGCATCCCAATTAATCTCAATCAAACCGCACTTGGGTTATTAGGTTAAAAAAAACTATTTAAAAAAAATATACCAAATAAAAAATGTTTTTTTTGAGTTATATGTTTTTGCAATTAACGCACTGTATATTTTATATTTTTAGTTCTTTATATTCTTGCTTATTTATATATTTTTATTATATTTTATATACTACATCCTATTTTTGGAGTGAAATCTGACCTGCATATTGTGAGAATCACCTGCTCTATTTCTCCTGAGGAATGAAACATAAGTGAGAACTCGATAAAGTCTCTTGAGCTATGAAAGATCAAGCTCAAAGCAATAACATGTTCTTCTGGGATGTGCCGAGGATGGAATTTCAAGGTCTATTCTCTCTCTCTCTCTCTCTCTCTCTCTCTCTCGATTACGCAGACTGAGAAAGGCTTAGAAATTCTGCATTTCCTCCCCTGCAATCCATGGGCGAATAAAAAAAACACACATTGGCTTCCATAAATAGCACAGGACTTCGAAATTGTATGGAAGACAGAAATGACGTGGAATTTACGACACAGCCTGTATTCACATATCCTCTTTTTGTTCATCTATTTAAGCCTGGTTCTTTCAACTGTCCCTTCATTTGCCTTCCGCCCTCCCTCTTTTTCTCTATCTCTCCCCTCCTCAGACCCCTTGCAAGGTCGGTGTGACCCAAGTGGGCTGGAGAGGGAGGGCGGGAGCGACTGAAAGCTCCAGAAAAAGCCCAAAGAATGAGCACAAATGGAGCCAAGTGAGTGAGAGGCAGAGCTAAAGTGGTTCTGAATCACCTGATTCTCAACACTGAGCGATGTATATTTCTTACATAATGCATAAAGGTCTCTCACATTTCACCTTTTCCTTCCTATTTGCACCTCCATCTCCAGCATCAATCCCAGTGTGGCATCAGCAGGGAGGAAGGATGCGGGCGACCTGACAAAGGGTGACAGAATGTCATTTTGTCAAAAGAAGTAGCTGTGTGTCTCTGCCAGAGCCAAAGAGCCTGAGACGGGCAGCCCCTGCTGGCAGAGCAAGGGCATTGATCTGAATCTCACAGGGGAAACAATGATGCACAAAACTGTGCTTTTGATGCACGCAGCACATTTCCAAAAGCGGGTTAGTGGCATAATTCGTTGTTAGTGAACGTAAGTCAGGTCAAGTGATGCCAGCGTTAGGATATTAATCTCTTCCGCCTCAAGAGGTAGAGAGAAGAGTAAGAAGAAGATTGTGAGCAAAGCACAAGACTTCTGCGACACACAGCGGCTGAAAAGAATCCAACAGGGATACTGACCAGATAGAGATGTTGTGGAATGATATGCCTGTAGTTTTAAACATCTGATGCTGCAAAGATTATGCTAATTCAGGAATCCAGTTTTGCATGTATCCAAATAATGAGTTATTAACTGGATCGATGGCTCAGTCGAATAACAAGTCCGAATGTGAACACTTTAATCTTAAGATTGATTTGGAAAGAGTGGCATAGACCTGAAATTATCTGATCAACAAGAAAAAATCATATATAGCATTTATTTACAGTGCCATTGTGTTGATGATTCCCTTAATCATCAACATGATGAGAAAAAACTAATAATATATTTATGATGTGCAGCAAAAGATAATTGAGTTTCACCAATTAGTAAAGTGGCTTTAAGAAAAGAGCTAGAGCAGAGAAAATTAGCATTTCCATCATTAGGGAAAGAATTAAGAATTTCCATTCAACATACAATGTTAGGAAACTGCCTGGAAGAGGACGTGTGTCTCTATCCTCCTAATACACGGAGAGGAGTAGAGTTTGAGTGGCTAAAGACTCTTCAAGGATCACAGCTGGAGAACTGCAGAAAATAGTTGAGTCTCAGGCTCAGAAAACCTTTAGAAAAATAATCACACATGTTGTTTGGGAGGGTTTAAGAGAAATTCTCCTTGCTCATCTCCAGCATGTTCAGTTGTCAGACAGGACTGGAACTACAAATGATACTGGCTTCTATGATTAGATGAAAGTAAAAAATGACATCCATTTACCCTATTTTATTTTATATTATTATTTTTCTCCACATTGTTGTAAACATATTCTTTGTTTATTCCATAATAAAAGTTTTTGTTTACATACTATATGCATGTGTAGTGTTTGTTTATTATATATATATATATATATATATATATATATAAATACACACACATACATGTATATATATATTGAAAATATTTAATGTGTATGCATTTATATATTTATATTATTACACTTTATATTGTATATAAAAATATATTTAATATACAAACGTATTTTTTTTCACATATATATATTTAAATATATATATGCATGTGTTTATGTATATATACAAAATAAATATACACAGTACACAATCATATGTAAATAAAAACTTAAAACATATTTTGGATGCAATTAATCGTGATTAATCGTTTGACAGCACTAAGTTTGTTCTGAAGAAATGCATTAATGTGTGTAGTTTGTGTTAAGTTTGAAAGCTGAAAAATGTGTCAATTTTTTTGGACAGTTTTTCATGATTTCTGTAAATGTATAGTTTTTTAAGTGGTTCAGATTAGAGTTTTTTTTTTTTTTGCAATAGCAGAATCATTTTAGTGTGCTAAATTAAGCTCATTTGGGTTTCATTAAAAAAGTGCAATTCAAGGAATTAAACTTCCTTCCAGTATGATGAAAGAGATTAAAAATTTAAATTTAGAGCCAAAAGAAACCTTTTCATCGCATTCATTGCTTTAGCCCTAATTTCTTCATTCATTCCACATTTCAGCAGCTAAAGTGTTCTATAAGAAGATATGAATCTAAACTTAACCCTATCCTTCTTTTAAGAGTACATAACACACCTCTTGCATACTCAAATCACTGAATGATTATTAAATTAAAATCACACTTATCAAACACTGATGATCATTTTCCAACTAATGTGCAAACACATGTTCTGTCATGTACATTAGCTCAGTCTCGACAGGGTGATGAGCTACACTCGAATCCTCGCTTCAGTTTCACGGTTTCAAACCCCACGTGTCAGGTAGCTAATGGATTTGAATTTTTTCACTCCAGCACAAAAGACAGCTTTCCCCTCTCCTCTCTAATCAGGTCTTGAGCTGCTATATTTAGTGCCTGCTGGCGGAGAATGATTTCTGTAGGGATTGTATGCAGGCCTTGATGTTACATAAGGAAATATGAAACACTGCATTTGAGGAATATCAATCCACTACGAGAAAAAAATAGACACGGCGGTGCTATAAATACAGCAGCGTTTCCGTTCACATTAAGATGCAGGGCTTTTCTGGATCCAAGCCGAGCTCGAGCGTGCGCGAACATGTTGTACGACATCGCAATCGCGTGTCATGTCAGTCACGGCTGATTGTTCCTTCAAGAAACGTGCATGCTTTTAACTTTTGCGCCGGTCTTACATTGAGAGTTTGTGACAAAATGACTGCATGACATTTACAAGCCAAAGACTAATGATGCCTGGGAGCCGCTTGAAACCGAGCAAAAGTGTCAAAACTAGGACCGACTCAACCTGGTTCCTGGCAATACTGAATCTTGCGTTTCTGACTGTAAGAAAAGACTAGATATAGTGACAGCATAGGTATCTTGTGACGTTATCAGGTATGGCTCTCGAAACAAGCTTTGTGATTTCTGTTACCTGTATTACATTTATAATGATACTGATTATAATGACACATTGCTGAAAGGGCTTTGGAAGTGATGCAGTTAAACACACTCTCTCAGCTCTTTATAAATGCTTTTTCACATAAGTGCCCTTCTATTCACATACCAATTAAACAAATCCACTTTCATTTAATTCATGTATTTAAGTGGTTTGTTTCATTCCAGCTCAGGCACTGTGTGATTTCTGTGAGCCTGTGTGTTCAGAGTTGGCTTTAATTTTTGAAGTGCTCACACAATGAAAAGCAACATTTGAAGAGTTGCTATGCATGCTATTGGCTATTTTTCTTGCTATTTGAGTGCTAATAAATGAGTCAAATTATGTTTTGTTTTAAATTTAATAGTGCTAATAGTGGTTTGTTTCAGGGTTGGGTTTAGGTTTATTGGTTTAGTGAAACCCAGCTTCATATGAAAATCATTGCATCCTCAGCTAATACTGTATGTAAGGAATATTAGAGGGAGTGAGTGTTTACTGTTATTGCACTTTGAAGGCAAAAATATCTCCAGAAGTCAGCTAAATAAGAAAAAAAACAGGAGGCCTTTATAAAAAAATACAATTCAATAAAACTATTTATTGTTGAAATTACAAATGAAACAGGCAGAAACATTGCTATTAAAAAAAACATGCAAACTACAGCTATTTTCTACTTCATACGGAGTCGGTGAGATAGGAGGACAAAATTATATTGCAATGCTTTTGCATGCTCTTGCAAGAGTTTTGTGTTTCCGCAAGATACTTCTCATTCTCTGACAGCGTTCCCTTGAGAAACCCGGGACAAAACATTTGCGATCTCTCACAAAACTATTGTGTTTGCAAAACGCACTGAGATATATTTCCAACACAATATTTTTAAGCAGATGACAGTTTTTTGGTGGGGCACGATTTTGCAAAAGAATGCAAATGTTTTGGGAGACTTCAAATGTTGTAAGAGAAAATGCTTCCTCAGGGAAAGCTACACGGAAAAAGCACTGAAATATTATTTATCACTTTGTCCATTTAGTGCTTCTCTATGGAGTGCAGTTTAGAAAGAAATTGTGTGACCACCCAAGTGTGTGAGCAGTGTTCATTTTTTTGTTTGCACTTGCAGGTGTGAGGTTAAAGCTTGGGCTAATTTTAGTTTGTTGTAAATACAATTAACTTTACATAAAAAGAGTTCAAGTCTATGCCTTGTCCTCATTTAGATAGCTAGATAAATGTGTGCCTTTCTGTGTCTTTGACCTGTTGAAGCTTTAACCTGAATTTGGAGGTGTTATTTCTGTGGCACATTAGCAGGATGGTTAGTTATTGTCCTTCAGAGAAAGAAAGCAGCAGGAGAAAGTGGCATCAGATTACAGCGAAGAAGAGGACGATGGTGTATGAACAGGTTACAGGTAATAAAGGTATAACACACAATATAGAAATATGGACCAATGCACTGCTTTCTTCCCTTACATTGCAGCAAAAACTCAACATTTCAGTAGAGCTTCAAAATATCTAATAATTTCACATGTGAAAAGCTGAATAACCAGAGATTCAAAAATGATGCTCAGATTAAATTATGTATGTGGTTACAAGCAGCAGCCCCTCTCATTTCACTATATAATATACATATCAGCTATCCATCAGTCATTTAACTTTGCTGTGGCTTCAGATGTGACAGCATAGGGTCAGATCAACCATTTGACTCCCTAGGCTTTGTTTTGTCTGTGAACTCTTACCTCGACCTGGCACATCTTCAAGATTTTGGTTTCACTTTAATCTTCAAATCCTCATGCATAATTCAGTTTTATCATCATTATCTGATCATAGAGAGATCATATCCCCAAAGACACATGCTCTCCAATTACACACCATTTAAAAGTTTTACTGTGAGGCACTGTGATAAACCATAATTTAGCTGGACAGGATTAAAGGGAGAATATTCACTAATGATTAGTCATTTAGTGGAAACTTTTATCTGAAGTGACTTAAAACGTATTACATTTTTGAGCACTTATTACATCTTTGTAGAGCCCTAAATGTCAAAGACAACTCCAATCTCTAAAACTGCAACGGTTTCTGTTTAATTTTCCACTAACCACCTGTTGAGTTTTGTTTATTTGTATTATTTTATTTTCAATGATAATAAATTTTGTGGCCATATTTGTGTTAACTTAATATAAACATGATTGGAGTAATATCAAAACTTGTTTACAAAGGATATAATCATTCTGTCGGAAGAAATTATTGAGTGAATCTGATGGTTTAATGGTTCGTGCGTGCATCATATAAATAACAATTATGGTTTGACAATTTGACAATTTAACTGCTGTTGTTGTCATGTTTAGAGTTTTTTTGCGATGTTGATTCACAGTTGATGAGTTGATTGTTAGCATAATGCAGTGTGACAACAAAATAGCTATAGAAAAAATGTAATTAACATTTTCATGACCTCTGTGAATTTTATCACACACACAGGGTGTGTGACCCTCTGTGAAATCCAGGCTAAATCTCAAAATATAATTATACCATTAATCATCCAACCTTTGACATGGCCTTACTCAGTGAATACTAAACATATCAAGGCTTAAATTTTGACAGAATGTTCTTTACCTTATGAAGGGTGATTTTAACAGCAATCACAAAAAAAATATTTAGCTGGATTTTAACAGCCAGGGACACACATATCATATATATATGATATATATATATATATATATATATATATGCACACACATACACTTTTGAAATATTAAATTAAATATTTTTAATAAATTAAAATATTAAATAAATTATATTTTTTAAATGATATATATTACATTTTTAAGTTGTCAGGTTTATAACGTTGTTGTTTGTAGATATACAGTTGATCATTACCCTACTGCAGTGTGACAACAAAATAGCCATAAGCACTTTTAAATAACTATTTTATGATATATATATATATATATATAATTGTTGAATTCTATATTTATATTTTAATTATATATTTTTTTAATAATAATATTTTTGTAATATTTATCTTATTGTTATTTTTACATTTTGTTTTTTTAATAATAATTCTTTGTCAGATGATTTATGGTGAATTATTAAAAAGATGATTAAATTATGATAATCTGAAGTGCACAGTGTACACCTACAATGTACACTTTCTCTTATTCATATAAGTTTTTTTTTTTTTTTTAAATCTTGATTTCCTGGTTCATGGGAACGTGATGTATATATCTACCACATGGGATACAGAACAATTCAAAACCATCTAACTCGTTTTAATTATTAGCTTTTTTGTGATCTGGTGCCATTGAGTACATACTGTATACTGCATCACTAGTGTACTTCAAAAATATATGTCACTTAAGAATTAGCTAAACGACTTTGTAGCACAACCCTACCTGTCCAAAGACTGATTTGACTATGGGATGGAGGTCTGCGTCGCTCGCTCTGCCGCCGGGCTGAAGCGCTGGAGGTGGACTGGAGGAGAGGCTTTGACGCTTGTCCTTCGTTTCAAAGAACAGCGCGGCTTCCTCCGAGCGCTTGGAGAGAGATGAAGTCGGCGAGGGCGTCCGGCTGCTGCGGGGATTCCCGTGGAGTTGAACCGGAGGGTCAATGGTGTGGTGGTGCAGTGACGGTTTGCGGTGTTCCGGTCCTTCCTCCTGATAATATCCATCCCGACCGCGGGGATTATGCACCTTCTCCGCTTTTCGTCCGTGCTTCGGTTGGCACAGAGGTCTCCTGGCGGTGGCATCGCACTCTTCGGTCCAGCACGAGTCTCCGCCGCCGCCTCCCGTGTGCCGGTGCCCGTTGCGGTGGCTCGCGGGGTCCGCGCGCACTCTCCGGTTGGTTTTGATCAGGGATGTGGTGGATTCGCTTTTCGGAAGCGAGGAGCTCATTGTGACCCCCCACAGACTCGTGAAGTTTCACAGTTGAGTCGGGAATCTCAGTAATGAAGGTCGTTGGGCAGGTGGGAGTCTCTCCGGTGAGCGCTGAGTGAAGGGCTTTATAGAGCGCGAGAGCATCGCACAGGTCGCTCGCGCGGAGTTTGTCCGGTCCCTCGTGACCCCGTTGAGCGCGCGCTGCCACCGAATTCAGCATTAACAAGTGAATCTCTCTCTCTCTCTCTCTCTCTCTCTCTCTGCTGGATGAAAGTTACGTCAAACTGCCTTGAGAAACCACCGAAGAATGAAAAGATGTCAAAATGTTAATGACGGTGTGACGTGACTCGTGCGCAGGTGACGGTGACGGGGAAAAGACATCGGCAGCAAATGCTGAGAATGTTTTATCCGTATTCAACCTTTACAGGCGGTTCCGTAGTTAAAGCACTGACGACAAACATATTCTTGAAAATTTGCATCATTAAAAGAAAAAAACAAACAAAGCAGTCCTTGTTGTTTATTGACACGGATATGAGAATACGATGTTTTTTTTTAAATATATTGTTTAAAAAAGAAAAACGAAATAAATACTAGAAACATAAAAACAAATAAAATTGGCTAATGGCATTTCAGTAAAAATATAAAAGTAAAAAATCATAAATTAATCTAAATTAATCACATCTGAAATAAAAGTTGTTATATACACGTATGTGTGTGTATTTATGATAAAGACACACATACATTAGACTATATATAAAATAGATGTACATATTTATATTCATATATATATATATATATATAATTTTGTGCGTGTGTATAATATAAACTACATATGTTTCTTAAATATATAAATGCATGTGTATTGATATATGCATAATAAATATACAGTACACAAACAAATACTATTTAACCAAAAGCGTGTATTTTGAAAGTGTTTGACAGCACTAGTTCTAACTGTATGCAATTGTGCACAGCGATACAACTGAAAACATATAAGGAAAACTTATTCACAAATGTATTTATTTACTTTTATACTTCTATTATATCTTTCAGAAAGCCATTTAATACAATTATACAGGTGAGTTTTCCTTTAAAAAAAATAAATATATATATATATATATATATATATATATATACAGTGAAGTCAATAAGTATTTGATCACCCTTTGATTTTGCAAGTTCTCTTAGAAATCATGGAGGGGTCTACAATTTTCAACATAGGTTAATTTCCACTGTGATAGACAGAATATAAAAAGAAAATTCTTTTTCCAGCATATCCCTTTCCAGCTTTGTGAAGGTCTACAATTTTGTCTCTTGTGTCATTTGACAGCTCTTTGGTTTTGGCCATGTTTCTACTTAGACTTTGGCTTGATTGTGGGGTGCACTGGTGTCTTTATAACAGCTAACAACCTCAAAGAAGAGCTACTAATTTAGAATCATGAGCAGAGTGTAGCTGGACTATTTAAAAGCAAAATAACAGGTCTTTGAGGGTCAGAAATTTGGCTGATAAGCAAGTGATCAAATACTTATTTGACACAGTAATTCCCAAATAAATAGTTAAAAAATCATACAATGTGATTTCCAGATTCTTCTTTTAGATTCTGTCTCTCACAGTGGAAACACACCCATGCTGAAAAGTAAGAGAACTTGCAAAATCACAGGGTGATCAAATACTTATTGACATCGCTGTATACACATATATATGTACACACACACACACACATACACACATATGCATATACATGCATCCACATTTTTTGTTTTATTTTTTTTCTTTAAACCAAATTTTATTGCATTTTGCAATTATATCGCAAGATATGCTTTTCAAACCAAGAGATTCAATGCCAAAAGAAAAAAAAAACATTCTGAATGTAGACTTTGAGCCCTATATTCATGAGTCAAAACGTCCCACTGCTTTGAATCCCTTGTAACGGATGGACCAGCTACAGAATTGCTTATTATGCTTGTTTTCATGCAGCACAGTCACATGTGGGGAGTTTTGACAGACACTGCAGTCAATCTGAAGTGGCTGTACTCTATCTTTACATAATTTAAACTACTTTCACATTTAATGACTTGTTTCCCTACAGATGCAAGATGTACTGTATCAGCTACATAATGGATGCAGGTTGGCTAGAAGTAGATGAGATGTTTTCTGTTCAAACAGCACCATGGTGAGGTCCCATCTGGTTGCTTGCATTCCTTTGGTCTCGGAGCAGCTGTGCAGGGTGTTCAGGCACTTATGTGCGTTATGTCACTATACGTGGACCCAATTAAAGAAGTAAAAACTGTGTCTAAACAGTGTGTGAGATGTTGGAAAGTGGAGCTTCTGCCCCACACAGTCTCAAGGGACTTTGTGTTCAGTGACATCTGTGTCTCCGTCTCACTCGCTCCAGGGAAAGATAGAATCTTTCGCTTCATCTCACCATCTCTTGCCCCGCATCACTTCCTCCTTTCTTTTTGATTGACGTGGCTCCCCTGGTCTCAGTGTAACTCCCGGAATCTGTACTGCGACTTTTGGGATATCTTGCTTTTGTTTGACTTGCGTTTACCTCTTTTTATTCAGCAAAGTGAATTTTTGGTTTCTTTAAAGAGATACTCCCCTCCCACCTCTCCGTCTGCAGCAGGGGACACTAAAGCCCCAGGGTTCAATCTGGCCCATTTGCATTCAAGGGAGCAAAAGAGAGAGAGAAAAAAAACAAGATGTGTTTTCATCTCACACTCCAGTAAACAGAAAAACTGACTTCGTTTCATATGCTACATTATCACACTTATCAGACGCGCTTTCGGTAGGCACTTTATATGATAATTAATGTTTGCAAGAGGTTTGTGAATCTTTGATCCTGAAGTATTAAACTTTGGGCATTTTCTTAAAACAAATCATGAATCATGTGGGTTGCCACAGAGTTGCATAAAAGCTTTCTCTATATGTCAAAATACAGATTTGTAAACATTTAGCAACATGAAATGCACCCAAGTTCTTAATTGTTCTTAAAGGGATAGTTCATCCAAAGACGAAAATTACAGCATATTTTACTCCCCCTGAAGCCATCCTAGGTGTATATGACTTTCTTTTTTCAGACGTACACAGTCTGAGCCAAAAATGTATCTTGGCTCTTCTAAGCTTGGTAATGCTGACGGTGAACATGATTTTGAAGATCTGTGAATTGAATATATATCTGCAAGTACTGCATCGTAAAACTTACCTATAGGGCTTCTTGGCTAACATATGACTCAATGTATGATATGATGCAACAGCCACGAAGCCAGAAAAAAAATGGAGGTCAGTTTTTTACGTTATAATTTTAAAACTATAATATTTTTGTTACAAAAACCCATCAATCTGCTTCAGCGGACGTGCAATAACCCCCCAAAGGCGTATAGGTTACTTTTACGATGCAATACTTGCGGATATATCCGATTTAAGGAGCTTCAAAACCTCTCACTATTCACGAGCAATACCAAGCTTGGATGAACCAGGATACTTTTTTTAAAAACTCAAGACTATACATCTAGAATGACTTAGGGGTGAGTAAAATATGCCATAATTTTCATTTTTGGGTGAACTATTTTTTTAAACCTCATTTCCAGTTCACATATTAGGTCTTTGGGGTCAATAGTGCAAGTATGAAAAATAAATAAATTTGTAATCATACAAAAAATATATTGTTGGGTTTTTTTTCCACTTCTTTAATGCTGTGCTTTCGGCTACATTAAGTACTTTGGGACCTATTTATCATGAAATTCCTCAACTACATTTTTGCATATGAAATATACATTTTTCACTTAAATGATGGCCTAAATTTTATTTAACTTTCTGGATGTTGATCTAGGTGTTGGGTGTATAATTCTGCCATGTGTTGGTTAGAGATAAACCTATGGGGGTTACAGTTCAGAAACAAAAATGTTTTGACCAGTAGAGGGCCCATAGAGACCCATTCATTTTACTGGTAATGGACAACTGCTCATATCACAACTACTTTATATGTATATATTACCAGTAGAAAAGACATTAAAAATAAATGTGTGTGTGAAAGAGAGAGAAAGTGTGTGTATAAGTGTGTCTGTGTCTAAAATGTGCTGTCTGTGGCAAACATACCTATGTAAGAGTATTTGTGTTTGTGTATGTGTAAATGTGTGTGTGTGTGTGTGTGTGTGTTTGTATTTGTATGTAAGTGTTTGTGTCTTTGTGAGTGTCTCTTTTTGTGTGTGTGCATGTCCGTGAATTAGGTCCCACTGGGGTCATAGAATTTATGATTGTTACTTTTGACATAGGCCTATTCACACCCCATACATTTTAACAGTGGTGTAAATTTGAAGAATATTTTCATGCTTGATTTAGTGCAATTAAGCATGTACTCAAATATCATTTCCCAGCACAAATCAATTGATGTGCATTCTAAAGGGAAAATATAAAGTAGTTTAAACAGCAGGTCTTTTTTCGTAAATGAGACTGTAGTCAAAATACTAGTTGAGACTTACTTGTTCCACTTGATAACATTTAGGCTAAAATTTCAAGTGCTCATCTTACAGTCTCTGATGGCTCAATTCCGTCAGCTCATTTTTCAGACTTTCCTGTTTGCAATACCCCTCGGTATGTTTACTTCAGCAACTGTAAAGAATTCTTAACAAAACACTGCAGGGTGTTCAACTGAGAAACTACATCCAAAGCACTTACCAGAAAGCAGCATTTGTGTGCTCCTTTCAGGAACGATGTTGCCAGTCAGCTATCTGGCCTTGTCTCACCCTATCAATTAACCCCCGTATTGGTGCTGCTTGCTGCTTTTGAAACATTCATGTGATTGGTTAATAATTGAACGGTCAGCAGCTTGAGACCCACGGGTTTTGACGAACTGAATGTTGTACACTTGTGTTTTTGTATAAACACATCAGTGCTACAAAGTTCAGCCAAATATGAAGGCATCATTAGCCAAATAGCTTCACAAAGGCACAATGTGTTGCTCGAGTAATGAGCTTTATAAACAAATTAGAGAATATGAAAGTTCTAAAACATTAATGAAGATGTCCCAGTTGCATAAATTTAACATTATAAAACATAAGAATGTATTAACCAAAATACCAGTGGAACAAGGTCTTAGTATCTATACTATTATAGTTTGTATTATTTTTTAAGTTTGATTTTAGTTTAAGTAACTTTCTTTTCTTTTTTTTTATATGTCTAATAATTGTGTATTAATTGTTTATTTATTTAATTTGTGAGTATTTTAGTTTGTCAAGTTAAACTAAATATGAAGTGTATTAAATTAAAACTAAAATTAAAAAATATTGCCTGAGCAAGTAATAGAAATAAAAAAAATTGTTATGGTTGTAGTTTTAATTTTAGTTTTTTATTATAACCCTGCAGTGGCGTTTCTATCATAGTTAGAAAATGACCCAAAAGTACTGAAATAAATATCCTAATGAAGAATCTAATACGGTTTGGAAAAATAAATATTCTTATTCTTTTTAGACAGCAACACTTTTCTCTCATCTCATTCATTCAAATATATGTGTATATATATATATATATATGTATATATATATATATATATTGTGGGTTTTTTTGTACTCTGTGCAGGGTTGACTCAGTGAAATGAAGATGCATTTGGAAACCATTCACGCTCGAGTGGAGAAGAGATGTGCACTTGGTTTTTGTGTTTTTTAATTTGAATGCATGTGTCCCCTAAAAACGAAGACAATCTAATGCAGAAGCCAAAACAAATCTGGTACGGTTTTCTTTCCAGAGGTAATGAAAAAGGCATAATAAATGCAAATGCATAAAAAAGCGTAACGTGTTCTGAAGGGCTGTTGCTGGGAAAGCAGGGTGGGGGGTTTTTGCGTGACGCAAAGGGGACAGAATAATTATTAAGTCTATTTATGGAAGCACAACGATGGAAGCCACTCATACAGCACTTAAGAAACCTCCCTGTGGGTTCTCGTTTTCAATTAATCAATTTGGGTTTAATGTGATAACTCTAACAAGCAGAGGGTCTTAATGAGCTTGGAGCTCAGTGTCGACATCAAGGCTGTTAAACAGCACTGGCCTAAAAAAAGGATTGTTTACTCTCCTCAAAAAGTAATTTACTCATCCTCATTGTGTCTCAAACAGCAGTGTTTTTCTGGAGCAAAAAAAGTCGGAAAACTGCTGATGCTTTTCATTGTAATGCAAGTAAACTTAGTAAAAGACTTACTGACTAAAAATTAACTAAAGCTCTAAAAGAGTGGAAAATAAACTGCAATCAACACTTGATAACTGCAAATCAATATAAATATAACAATTAATCCACTGTAAATACATCAATAAATACATTTGAACTCAAAAAAGCCAATATATATATATATATATATATATATAATTATTTATTTTTTAATTATTATTATTTATTTATTTTACAAATTTCCAAAATTGACATTTATACATCATCTGAAAGCTGAATAAATTTACATTAAACATAAATAAATAAACATTTGACTGACATAAAATTATAAAAATATCTGGGATCAAACAAATCTAAATAAAACAAGAATTAAGTTTTAATATTCTTAACATGATCTTTATTAAATGTTCTTATGATTTTTGGCATAAAAGAAAAAAATTATGTATATTTCTTTTGGCTGTTTGCTACAAATATTCTATTCATGACTGTTTTAGTGGTCCAAGGTCATATATATATCTATAATTTAGAGATGTCATTGCTATGCTTGAAATTGAGTCCAATATAGAATATTCTTCTAAAGAAAATGCAAACTCCTTTCTGCTGCTTTTACATTACAAAACCATTTTAAACATGTAAATTACGATACACTTGTCCTTAATATATTCCATCATAAACATTAAAATGCATACATCATATGAATGGAAGTGAGTTAGCAGCAGATGGATTTATTCTCATGTTGTGTTTTACCTGAGGGTGAATGCTGTGCTGAAGGTGAGGTCAGTTTATTTACAGCGAGGACGAACTAGGCCATGATGCTTTTTAAAGAGCATGTGTGGTACATACGGCATGACCTGTGTGTGAGTCTGAAGGAGAACCAGAGAGGAAACAGATACCAGATTTTCATCAATGGCCCATATCAGGGTGTTGTTGCAGGCATCGGTTTGCACTCAAGCAATTAGGGAGCAAATCCCCTCATGGTTTAAACATTAGAGCAAAGGATGTGAACGTAATACCTGATACCGTTGAACTGCTAGTGCACCCTCCTCTCATTAGGTTCTGTACAAATACACATATACACAACATTAATTATGTCAAACTGATGAATATAAAAGCTAGATTTTGAATTTCAGAC
The DNA here is from genome assembly GCA_032359435.1 of Enteromius unitaeniatus. Taxonomy (NCBI): domain Eukaryota; kingdom Metazoa; phylum Chordata; class Actinopteri; order Cypriniformes; family Cyprinidae; genus Enteromius; species Enteromius unitaeniatus. The sequence goes on from JAUMHI010000051.1 coordinate 13,429,211, forward strand.
GGACCATAAATCAGGCAAAATGTCTCGGCTGAATTAGGTCAGAAAACAACCAAAAAACACAGCTAAAAAAAAAAAAAAAAAAAAAAAAAAATGTGTATATATATATATATATATATATATATATATATTAGTGTTTAGTGCTGCCATATGATTTATCATCCAAAAGAAATGTTTTTGTTTATATATATATATATATATATATATATATATATAGTACTGTGTAAAAGTCTTAGGCCACTAGTATTTTCACCAACAAAAAATTGTTTTAAGTTGGTTATTTCTATCTTTTTTGCGAAAGCATTTATTTTAGTCAAATGTGAGCTTGCAAAAGCCCTACAAATTTGAAATTATATTTTTGAAAGCAAAGCTTATTTGGGGATAAATAAATAACATAGGCTAGAAAAAAATGCATTAATGCTCAGGAAAAAGTAAAATAATAAATAAATCATGAATATATATAGTACTGTGAAAAGTCTTAAAATACAGCCCACTAGTATTTTCACCAACAAAAAAATGGTTTTAAGTTGGTTATTTCTATTTTTTGTGGTAGCGTGTCAGTTGGAAATATCAGTTCACATTTCCAAACATTATTTTGTCATTAATTGTAATAATGCAGTGAGATTATTGTCTGCACAAGGAGATCTGATCTGATCATCATCCAGTCTGTCTGCAGTGACATGAAGAAACAGAACAAACTGAGACAGACTCAATCCAGACGAACTCTGGCAACGTCTCCAAGATGAAGAAAAAAACGACCTGGAAATCTACCTGAAAACTATGGGCAAGTGTACCTCGGAACAGAAGCTGTTGTACCAAATAATTATTTGATCTAGTTAATAGAAGTTAAATTAAATCTTTTTATGGAATTATTTTTAAAAGCATCCTCATTTTACAGCATTTTTACATGAGTGTCTAAAACTTTGAACAGTACTGTAACTCTCACAACATGGTGATGTGTCACTGTTCAACCGATGTTAGTGGCTTACCATTGGGTTTGAGTTCAAGATTTAATCAGATAAAAAAGACCAAATGGTTCAAAATTAAGCCTAACGTACACTCATATGTGTACACATCATATCATGAGTACAACTGGACTAAATTTTTCACATTAAACTTGTGGTTAGGTTAATTATCAACTCTAATCAGCACAGCCCTGTTTCCAGAACCAAATCACTAAGGGTGCTTCTGAAAGAGGTTCCTCTAGACCAGGGGTAGGCAACGTCGGTCCTGGAGTGCCAATGTCCTGCAGAGTTTAGCTCCAACACAGAAAAAACCTCACCTGCCTGTAGCCTTGAAGACCTTGATTAGCTTGTTCAGGTGTGTTTGATTAGGGTTGGAGTGAAA
>JAUMHI010000051.1:13430654-13442660 GCA_032359435.1 Enteromius unitaeniatus
CTCACCTGCCTGTAGCCTTGAAGACCTTGATTGGCTTGTTCAGGTGTGTTTGATTAGGGTTGGAGTGAAACTCTGCAAGACATTGGCACTCCAGGACCGACGTTGCCTACCCCTATTTATTTTGAAATTTCATATTTTTCATCTATTGCTATATATTATCGCATATATCGATCTTTCCAATTTCGAAAATGAATCCCACAAGGAAACTATTTTTAGTTTTTACATTACATTACATTATTACATTACAATTACATTACAATATTACAATAAATTACATTATTATAATGTAAGTTATGAAAGAAATGAAAATTCTATCATCACTTATTCACCCTCATGTCATTCCAAACCTGCATGTATTTTGTTTGCTGATATTTCAAAAAATGTGGTTAACTAAACATTGGTCCCCATTGACTTCCATTGCACATACAGAAGCCAATGGGACCTTTTGAAACCTTAAAATATCTTATTTTGAGTAGATTCATACAGGTTGAAGGTGAAAAGTGAAATGACTTGTGGTATGATCTTTTATTCACTTGTGTGTTCTTTATTCACTATGAACACACATCCCTGTCAGACTTGAGACTCAAACCCTCAACCTTCAGGATACAAACCCAACTCCCTATCCATTACGCCATGACTGCCCAGGTTTAGACAACATGACAACATAGTGACAATCTCTTTAAAAATACACTAAATCTCTATAACTTTCTTAAAAGTAATAAAAAAAAATAATCATACAGTATATCACAAATGACATAACGTACCAAATCACTACTGCCCTCTTCTGTGCACAAGAGGAACTATTGCGTATACTCTATGCGATTCAACACTACATCTCTGTGTTTTTTTCTTTTCTCAAGTAGCTCCTTTAAAATGGATTTAAGCTTCTTTATCTGCACTGAAAAGCTTGTCTGTCGTCAGCTCAAACTTACAATTCTGCGATCATCTGTTTGCTGTGAATAGTTGAGTTTAACGCCAGCAGCTCTCTTTTATTTTTTGTTTTGCCTTGACATTTAATTTGCCATGGCTTGTGTAGAGAAAAGAAAAGAACTTGGACCGGGCGCTGTGCAAACCTTGCTATTCACTTTAAGATTAGCATAAGCTTGATAAAAGAAAGTGCTTGAGCAACACCCAAGTTCTGAGCAGATTGAATCCCATGTTATTTTTCATTATAACAGCTGCACACCTATTTGTGTGATACTGCTTGAAGGGATAAAACAGAAAGAAAGAAAAATAGGTAACACTTTATTTCGATGGTCCACTTTGGACATTCTACTAACAATAAGTACCTTTACAACTGCATGTCTAGCAGTCATTAGAGTATTAGTAGACTGTCTGCTTAATATCTTTTAACACTTTATTTTGGTGGATACACAACACACTACGTACTGATTATGATAGATCAGATACTTTGCAAGTATACGTCAACTTATTCTACTAAACCTAAACCTACCCTAACAGTCTACTCTGAGAGTTAGTAGACATGTAGTCGAGAATTTAATAAGAATTAGTTGACATGTAGTTGACATGTAGCTACAAAGTTACTTATAGTTAGTAGAATACAGTGTAACCGAAAAATCGGTCATCATTTACTCACCCTCATGTTCTTACAAACTTGTTTACTTTCTTTCAGCTGAAAAACTCCACTCACCAAAAAGTCATGCGGGTTTGGAAATACAAGACGGTAAATCAATGACGAAGCTTTGAAAAAAAAAAAAGTCTGAAAGTTAAGTGTCCGCCAATGTGGTTACTGTTTACTTGGCATCTGTCTGGTGTTTAAATGAGGTCTAGCTCAGTAATGGATTTGCTTGGAAAATGGAAAATTGCAAAACATTTTTACTTCAAAAAAGTTTATGCAACTGACTTTTTGCTTTGGCATCAGATGTTTTAGTTTCACTTGAAAGTGTCTGTTTCAACAGTTATCTCATCTCTTATCTTCATCTTTAAACCGGCTGTACAGAACATCACTTATCACTAGATCAACCCTCATATTTATCATTCTAATCATTGCGGTTATCTTAAGTTTGCCACAATTTACAAAACACACTTTGGGGCTTTCCAGGTGCAGTTTAATAGGTAAAGTCTAAATTTTTTATGACTAGTTTTCTCCAGCACAATGATGGATTAAATTGTCTTCCTCTTAGATGCTGCTAAAAGACAAGTTTTTGTTTTAAGTATTGAATATCTCATATAACAACCTGCTGACTTTGCCTCATCAATAGTGCCAACCGAATAACGAGTATCTATCTAAATCAGCATGTCTGTCACTTATCAAATACCAGGTCTTTCTAATACATTCCAGTTAACTGTTCCTCTCAAATGTTTGTGCCTTTTCATGGGAACAAGCACAGATTTGACAGGCACAGAGCGATGAATATCAAAACAATTGCTTTCAGTTCAAGGACAAAACAAATACTTAACTTTCATTCTTCATTTAACAGCACACAGTTGCTTTCGATCAAATTTTACAAATTAAAAAAAGGTTCCAGTTAGAACCAAAAATGGCTTTATAGCCCAATGCCTTTTAAAGGAATAAAGCTCACTCCACAAGGAAAATTCTGTTAATTACTCACCCTTGTGTCGTTCCAAACCTGTAAAACCCCTGTTCACCTTTGGATATTTTTGAAGATATCGGAAAGCCAGCAGCACAACTGAAATGTTCTCAGATCCAGAAATGTAGTAAAAACAGTGGATCAACTTCAGTTTTGTGACGCTACATCTGAGGGGAAAGCACGCGCATGAACGTAATCTGGGGTTGTTTATGCTTAGGAGAGAGTGCGTATGTGTGGTGATGTTCTCTAAAATGGCATTTTTGTTTTCTTTGCCCAAATAAATCTATTCTTAGATAGCATTGCAAAACTGAAGTTGAGCCACTGATGTCACATTAACTGCTGTCTATGGAGGAGCAGATAGCCCTTCTGATTTCATCAAAAATATCTTAATTTGTGTTCCGAGGATTCTTCTTAAACATTTTTGACTCTGTGGGGTTCTTGAGTTGGAAATGTTTTTGGACTGTTGGAAAAGTTTAAATGAAATGTTCTGTAGATCAGTGTTTCAGTCATATCTAGGTTTACAGCACTGGAACATTGATGCTTTTCTAGAACTAGAAAATAGGTCGAAAGGTTTTTCCACATGATCATTATTGCTTCTAATTAAAACCTTTAATTAAAACCAAGAAATTGGCTGCTGCCTTACAAAACAATGCATTCTGGGAAGATCAGCAAAACGAGAGCAGTCGCACAGGTCAGGCTCTGCAGTTGCTCAAAATCGGCTGCGACAGCCTTGATGACGACACACTTTATTCTCATTGGTCAGATAATGTGATTTACAAGCACGATGTGTGCTGCCTTTTTCATGATGAAAATGAAGATTAGGCGATATGGTAAATATATATTCGTATAGTATAAGAGTAAAAAGCTGGTCGACCAGAAGCCGTTTTTTATGGATGTTGAGAGAGGCTTCACTACACTGAATAAACTGCTTAGATTTGAAAAATGTCCTATAGATAACTACGAAACAAAGATACAAATAATAAACGTCATATTGCATTACATAAAAGTCACTACGGAGACCTACAAGTGTCCGACCTGACGGCCGTCTCTTTACTCTTCCCCCGACCGCAAGGGGCAGCCGGCGGCAGGCTAGTGTAGTGCATCTCCAACGCACCTAATGTCTTGAAAAGATGTGTATCTATCATTAAGATGTTTTAAACTTCAAATCTTTTTTTCCAGCCAAAATAGTTGTTGTAAATCATTTTTATTGAAACGTATCTAATCAATTACAAAGAAAAATACCTGTGTCTTATTTGCGTCTTCCTGCATGGATGAGGAACTTTCTAGCTCTTGCCAATTTTTTTTTTTTCTAATGTGATCAAACTCACCTAACAACTTTAATGTTATGGTTGTTATCATTCATAACATAGATGATAAGTAGCTGGTGATGAGTTGACTGAAGTGAATTCACATTTCTTGCCAAATGTAATTGCAGTATGAGCAATCGTTGAGATAAATTCTAGGAGAGATGATTCAAGATTATTTGAGTCTTTCTCAAGAACCACACTTCCATAATTGAGATTATCAAGATAGTTTATGATATGTAACTTTCTCATAAGTATAGGTTATATTAATTTTATTTTCTGTTTCTAAAAGTTCTTGTCATAGTCACGTCAAGCTCCACCTTCGGTCCGTCACTGATAATGCTCAATCATCTATCTCACCTGTGCTTAATCAAGTCATTCATCAACCACCATTCAAATGGTAGTTAGTCATTAACGAAGTGGACTAACTCCAGGCAAGACCAAACTCTTACTGGTTATACTTACCTGATTGCTTACCTCAATGTCTTCTCCATACTCCAGCAGTTTCTGTTCTTTTCCAGGCTCCTACCATCTGTGTGTGATTCACTCTGCTCCGGTTCTCCTACAAAAGACAAAGATAAAGACAAGGATTAACAGACTGATCTCTTTTTCCAAAATTCATCTACAACGCCATTACTGTTCATACCATCTTCACTGTAAATAAAGAGCACGTTGTTGAAACTTGCCTCTCGTTGTCCGCCCGCTTCTTAACAGTTCTGTTACTTTTCATTCTTTTGTAAAATATTCTACTGGAATAAAACTGAAAACCCAGTTAGGTGCAAATATAAACTAACCTCCTTAAGGACAAAATACATAATTATTACCCTTTGTTAGGCTAATGAACTACTAAAGTTAAAACCAAAGTTGAAATCAACAAACAGGTCTAAATAAAGTAAAGATGGAAAGAATTCAACGCAACGGAATTTCGGGAAGAGTAGACCTACCCCCGTAATCTATAGGAGCTCAAGTAAATGCAGATCAAACCAAATCTAAACGTAGGCTACTATTGATATTGCACTAATGTCATAAAAATATATTGTTCTAGAAGACACTTTCTGAAATAATAAATGCGCAGGAAGGAACTAAATAAAAAGCCTATTGCACGCGCGTCACTGCACATTCGCAAATGCATTTGGCAACCAGGAACTGTTTTCCTCATCTGAATAATTAAACAAAATTAATTTAAACATTTGAGCACGGTCTCGTGACAACGTGTACAAGTAGGACCCCAAATAAAAAACGAGTTTTGCATGCAAAGATTGCACGTAGCGTCCATATATAACATGCATAAGATACGTGTATTTCTCATTAGCAGTTGTTTCGTAAATACCTTCGCATGTCATTTCGTGTTCACACTGACATCACCGTACAGTAAGACCACAAGTAGGTTTATGGAGTTTGTGTCCTAAAGTCACAAAGTCTCGCGCCTCCTCTCCGCCCCTATCCCAAACCCGAAGAAAACCTCCTCGCGCAGCGCTCGCGTCTCATTCTACCTGCTGAACGCGCGCTGATCAAAGCATGGCCAAATCTCAGTCGAGACGCTGCTGCTTCTGCATAATCGCTTTAGTGTGCTGTGTTGTAATTATCTGCATTTTCGTCATTTTCGCCACCAAACAGACATGCGCTTTCACGCAAGGTGCCGTCTCCGCGGACTCTCTCAGGTGCTCCGACATCGGCAGGTAAGAAGACGTGAGCATCAAGATCTGAATATTAGGCACTGGAAATAGTACATTGACGCTGCACTGACTTTCAGTTTAGTACAGCTGCAGTACAAGTTAAAAGAGTTAAACTGCATATCAGTGCAACAGACTAGGCGTATAGAGTGTTTGATATGAAGACGCAATGCTATTTAAACTAATTAAGAGCGAGAAAAATGATAAGAGATAATCAGTTTAAGAGATTAGAATGCAGTGCTGAACATATGGTGACACACTTGAGTTTGGATACACTTGTACTGATGGACCTTATTGATTTAGAATAGCTAGAGTTATGGTATTTTGAAAAAATAAATAAATAATCAAGAGGTTGAATTTAGAGGGGGTCTGTCAAGACTATTGTGTACAAACAATCTTGTTGTCTTTCTGTGCATGGAGCTGTCAGAGTGATGCCGCGAAAAAAAACCCTATCTTTTGTTTTGAGCACAAAACTTTGACAAGAACCATTAAAGACAGCCAAAGACTGGATCGGCCAGCTACATATCCCCCATGTAGTTTTTGTCTCCATGTTTCTTGCAGTTTGTGCCAAACGAACAGACTGTTTCCTTGTTCGATGTGGGAAGTCTTTTATGGCTTCATTGTGAAGAACTTGACTTAGGGGTTTCATCTGGGGTCACAATTTGACTCAAAAAGGATAGAGAGAGTGATTAATTAGGGCTTCCGGGCATATCCTGAATAGATGCTGGAATTTGTCCTCTTTTGGACTAATGTCACAAGATGTTTGGAATTCGTCATACATATTGTTTAAGGAGGTAAGGAACTAAAGAGCATCGTGTCTCCAAAAACACACTGCTGCTGCCCATGTCTGCCACATCTAGGTTGGAGTATTGTGCTGATTACATAAAACATGCACAGTCTGTGATGCATATCAATGAATACGGTTCATCAGTATTGAACCCCTAGGAATGGGCTCATATGTATATATATATCTATTGTGTCTGTGATGGGCAAATAACAAAAGGAAACAAAAAGCAAAGGGCAGTAAAAATTGGAGCATAAGAAATCAAATATTAACAGAACAATAAGAGGAAATGATGAAAAGGTAGTTGAACGATTTAGTGTTTCCTGAAAGTGAACATTCCCAAACACAAATGGTATACTAAAATTGGATAATCGAAAGTCAGTTGCAAAAAGTAGAAAAATGGGAATAAAGGGATAGTTCATCCAAAAATTAAAAGTCAATTCTAGATATAGGGGACTTTGTTTCTTCAGTAGAACACAAACTAAGATTTGTCAATGACAAGCGAACGTTCCAAAGCTCTGAGAATTCCCAAAAAATACACAGACGAAACCAAATGAAACTCTACGTATTAATACATTGAGGGGTTAAGACACGGAAGCATTGGTCTTTGCGAAAAAAACTAAGTATTTATATAATTTTTTTCCTCTTATACACCACGATCTCCTTCTCTCCTGATTTCATTCACAACATCAGGTGTGTGACGCGGTCACAGGCATCTATAAATAGAGACCTTTTTGAGGTTAGGACCATAGTTTGTTAATGTAGACTTAAAAAGGCAAACTACTGTAACGTTTTTTGTAGTGAGAAATAGGGAAGTTGTGGAACAATAAAGCTTTGTTTGACTTTCATTGTAAGAATGGAATTTGCTCTCCATTTGTTCTCTAAAGCAGTGTCCGCTTGACACTAACACTGATGTCATTGGTAAATCTAAATTCATCTCAATAACTCTGATTTGTTTTCGTAATAACGGCATTGTTGACTTCATGAAAGCACATACCATCACAATCTGATAATACGCCTTTAAGGAGTATTCTTCATCGTGAACATGAGAGATACGTTATTATGTGACTGATGGTGATTGTCGTATCGTTAACACTGAAATAAAGACTGTGATATTCTATTAAAATTCTTCTTACGTCTCAGATGTTTGATTTATTTCATCCCTGTCTTTGAAAGATCTCACGTTTCCTTTTATCAGTTCAGGACATCCTGGTAAATCAGACATTTGAGATCATCTTTTGTGGCGTATTACTCTATTAGCTCAACATCATGGCTGCATGCAGAGACACAACCACCCAGAGTAAAGAAAAGAGAGAGTGCAAAAGCTGATCTTGTAGAAAGTACGAATTTTCTGAATTCTGCCCAATTGTGTGTGTGTTTGTGTGGAGCCTGGAACTCATCAAGGTTCAATAAGCTCTCGGGTATCACTCTTCCTCTGGTTCAGACTTGCCTCAAGATTCTCAATTTTCATATATATGCAACTGTAAAGAAGCCCTGATTTATCTGTAGCAAATGTGAATGTGTCAGGAACCCTAAAGCATACTTTTTACATTGACATTTGAACACTCAGTACTTAAAAAGTCATATTTGTCATGCAAAAAAAAATCTTTCTAATAACTTAAATTGTCAAGTTTTACAGAATTTAATTACTGCTCATTAAAAATACAGCTTAGAATTTTCATTATTGCAGAATGCAGATGTAGCCATTTGAACTATATGTATCCCGAATATTGCACTAGTTGTAACCCGATGTTTAGTTTATGAGACATGTCTTCTGTTCACAGGGACATGCTGCTTATGGGGGGCTCGGCGGTGGATGCAGCCATCGCAGCTCTAATCTGCACTAGTTTGGTTAACCCACAGAGCATGGGTTTGGGTGGAGGGGCCATCTTTACCATTATGGACAAAACGGGTATGACTATGTTTATATATTGCAGTTGTGTAAAAAGCACTATATAAGTAAACCGAGTTTTATATATTATGGCTGTTTTGTTTTGATCTTGTGACAGAAAATTCTTTATTTTCCTTTATATTAACAATTCAGAACATGTCATTTACTTTGTTTTTACTCATAATGTAATGACTCATAATTCTATGGAATTGTGCGCTGACCTGTTTATTGATTAAACAAGGTTTTTTAAAGAGACAAAAAGACAGTGTTTTTTGAAACAGTTTCCTCTGTTTTTCAAGGCAAAGTGAAAATCATCAGCTCAAGAGAAACGGTCCCAAAAAGTGTCAGAGCGGATCTGCTGAATAAGTGTCCGAAAATATTGACGTTTTCTACAGGTAAAGCTTTCCACATGAACACAGGGTAAATGAACTCTCACTGGCCTCTTATTGAGCCTTGAATTTAATATCACAAACATTTATTGGTGTATTCAACCACACGTTATTTTCTTTCTTCCAATAAGGAAGAAAATAAATATATAGCTGAAAATTAGCTGTATGAATCACCATTCAGTTTCATTGTGTGCAAAATAAATCTGAACACTCAAGGAAACTAATAAGTGACATGAGTAAACGATGACACGTGTTTTAGATTTCATAAACGTGTCATTTGGAAATAAAAAAGTACAATGGGACATTGAGTGTAGGATAGGGAAATTCTGTCTTAAACGGAATTGTGTGCTTAAGTGGACTTGTTTTGCTTGTTTTTAAATGTACTTCCTGGAGAGTTAAAATCTGTCAGTTTGACAGGTTAAAGTCACTATTGCCAAATATATTTACTCAGAATGCCAGACTCAGCTAAATTGTACTGCTGATGCATTTTGTGTGGTTGCCTAAATATTCACACGCTGTTGAAGCATAAAAAAGCTACTGCAATTCCTTGATAAAAGAGATTGTTTTCCCAAAAGCAATAGTTTATGTAACTTGGATAAGAACGAATTTCTCTGTGTTGTTCTGTGTAATGCAGTAATGTCCACTGAAAACAAAACAAAAAGAAATAATCTGATTTGGCAGCGTACAGTGCTTTTCTTTTCTGCGTATTACTCAAGACGTTAAATTTGTCTTTCATTATTGTTCATACTTAAGATTAGGGATTGAAATAAACGCCTAAGCCTAATATTAAACTTTGGTGGATAGCTAACACCTTGAGAAACACCTACAAAATCCCATAATTGATCAGTAAATAAAAAATCAAGTTTAATACACTAATATAGTGTGATATTACTACAGTAAATGAGCTTTTCATGTTTTATGTATTTTATTTCTGCTGTTTTATGCTTTATTTGTCCACGCGTCTAACAGGAAGTCACTGGATAGGTGTACCAGGAGAACTCCGTGGTTATGAAAAAGCTCATCAGTTGTATGGAAAGCTGCCTTGGGCCAAACTATTTGAGCCCTCCATCAAGCTGGCACGAGAAGGCTTCCCTATGCCAGACTACCTCGCTGATTTCTTGCAGAATGCTTTAATTAAATATCTGATTAAAGACACTGAACTCAGGTAATGTATCTCTTCTAAACAAACACGTACACACTGTCGTGTACACTACTGTTTGTTTTGACTGACGTTTCTGTGTAATCGTTTATTTAAGAGCACAAGTATGATGAACCTCGACGAGCATTCTTAACGATCAATGTCAAAGAAGTAGGTTGTGAATTAGCCGCAGGCAGACCACAAGAAACATAAAGCCTCGTTCATTGTTGTGAAATAAGAAACCTTCTGCTGCATGAATCAAAGCAACACAGTTTTCTATTACATATAGTTTTTGTCTACTGAATTATAGACTTTTGGGGTAAAATATAAAATGTTCGTGAAAAGTTTCATTACATTTGTTTTGGACTGGTTTATGTTACTTGAGTTACTTTCTGTCTGGTTATATAAGCTTATTTCTTTGTATAGTAAACTGTTCTACAAGAACAAGACAGATCTTAGCTTAAAGGACACCCTCAAGTACCCTCAGCTGGCAAAAACCATGGAAACCATCTCCAAAGAAGGAGCTGATGCCTTTTACACTGGACAAATCGCCAAGGACTTGATACAGGATGTACAAGATAGAAGTATGGACTGTTTGTATATAAACAGCAGTCGCTGTAATCACAACAGATGTAGTGCTTTCGAAATACACAGGGTTTTTGGAGGTGTGCTTGTTTATACCGTTTGATTTTTTCTTCCAGATGGAACATTATCATTAGAAGATCTGAGAGATTTTCAGGTCAGGGTCAGTGATGCGTGGACAGTCCAACTTGGTGATTACAAGATGCACTTCCCTCCTCCACCAGCAGGGGGAGCGATACTCAGCTTTATCCTCAAACTAATGCACGGTAAGAGTAGATCATAAGACTATCAACGTTGCCTGCCTGCCATACTGAAGCAGTTCTTACTTATAAATATGAAACCTCCCTTAGGTTTCAGACTTTCTCCTGCCTCTAACAAAGGGGACCAGAAAAACTTGAATTTGCATTGGTTCCTTGAGGCCGTTAAGTTTGCAAACGGACAAAAGCACAACCTCAAAGACCCCGAATTCAACTCCAGAAAAAATGTATGGGTACAACTTCATTTAACATACTGCGGTGCTTGGGTTTATGTAAAAAAATCAAAATGCCTTAATTTTCTGCCTGGAGCATTAATTTGAAAATTACACAACAGCAGAGTTTCTCATGTGCTTCGTTATGTTGTATTTGCTATTTTTGGCAGTGGTGAGCATAATATCGCTAGACGTGTAGTGCAGGGTTGAGTAAATACTATGAAAGGCCGGATGTTATTTCTTCTGAAGGCCACACAAATGCAAGCGATTAATGTTTGAAATGAAATCAGAATATTTGATAATGAAGCATGCATTCAAAGAAATTTGATTTCATTTACAAACATCATTAATAATGCCACGCTTGGCTAAAAACAAAAAAATGCAAATAATAATGAGACTAAACTGAATTCATTTGTCTGGGAAGTATAGTAAATGTATTCATGTTTTTCGTGTGCCCTGTGAATGCAGATGGAGTACATCAAAGATGAGAAGTTCATTGATGGTATCAGGGCTTTGATCACTGATGGCTCCACACACAATGCCTCTTACTACAACTTCACACCGTCAGTTGATCGCTTCGGCACTACGCATGTTTCAGTGTTGGCAGCAGATGGCAGTGCTGTGTCAGTCACCAGCACCATCAACCATATGTGAGACACATTTACAGCAGAGATCCTAATTGCGTTTCAGGATTTAAAAGGATAGTATGTGAATATATGTATTTGTATATATATAACGTGAGGTTTACACTCCAAACGTGAGGGTGTAACACCGTTACACTCCAAATATATATTTCACGAGTTCATACTTACTGGTAATTAATAAAATACAAAGCATGTTTGAGAGTCTGGGGGAGTGGGCTTTTTAACCCTAAGCCCGAACCCCGAATGCTCCCCCCAGGAGGAAAAAAGAACGAATGGTGGAATAGGGGTGAAGGAGGGAGGCTAAGAACAAGATACCTAGAAAATGGGGCTTGTACTATTTATAGTATCTCTCGCTCTGATAGGATGACAAGATGATGATTAGTCAAGTCAAGTCAAGTCACTTTTATTTATATAGCGCTTTTAACAATACAGATTGTAGCAAAGCACTGAGGATGAGGAGCCAGCCGTGATTAATTGCCTCCCCTAATTTGTTTGCAAACATCATATATATATATATATATATATATATATTGTGACGAGGCAGCCGGCCTCGTAGGCCAATCATCGCCTCCCCCGTACT
>JAUMHI010000051.1:13442760-13487746 GCA_032359435.1 Enteromius unitaeniatus
CCTTCCCGGAACCCTTTCCCTTCTGCACTGCCCGACCCTCACTGAACACGAGCGGCACGACGAGGACACCAGTTCCCCTTTTATTTGGACACTTTATCACCCTTTTGTCACTTTTGTTTATTTTTATTTAATAAAATTAGCCTCTCCGAGGCAAGATGTCACTACCACTGTGTCTGTGTTGGCTCCACCGCGACTATATATTTTTTAACGTGGTTTACTGAAGAAGTGGCTCTTTCTTTAAATACATTTATTTATATTTTACATTTTCTTAGTTTGATCTACTTCAGCCTATGCTTAAAACTATAGGGAGGCCTTTTACATTATAAGGTTATAACTAGGCCTAGCAACTTAACCCAAACTTAAATTGAATTTTTAATTATGTTTTAGTGATTTGTTTTTAAATAGATGATCAACACTTTACACCAAAATTTTATGAAAATTGCACATAATTGCACAATTTTAGGGTGAACTATCCCTTTAACCATCTACACCACTGGAGCTCTTGCTCAACAATCATGTTTATCCCAACCACATGCTGGAGGCCAGAGTTAGTGTAAATGCTAATAGACACTCAGTACTTGGTGTGAACAAATTTAATAATATTATAAATGAAATAATAAATCGCTAAATATTTATGAAAACAAATATTTCAAATATAAATCAAATCTTTTGTTTTCAGGTTTGGGTCCACTGTTTTCTCCCCTAAAACGGGTATCATCCTCAACAATGAGCTTGCTGACTTCTGCAGCCGAGCAGATTCGATCACACCAGGTCAAGATCCTTCACCAAATATATCTTCCAATAACTATAAACGAGTTTGTAACATGTCAACTAATTCTCAGATTAGACTGTTAGGGTAGGTTTAGGGTTGGTAGAACATGTTGACATATACTTGCAAAGTTTCTAATAGTCAGTACGTAGTGTATGGTGGATCCATCAAAAGTGTAACCAAAGATATTAAGCAGACAGTCTACTAATACTCTAATGACTGCTAGTTGACATGTAGTTGCAAAGTTAATTACTGTTAGTAGAATGTCTAAAGTGGACTATCAATATAAAGTCTTTCTTACATCAAGTCTTGAAACTTCTTGTCATTGTCTGTTTCTCTCCAGGTGAGCAGCCTCCCTCCTCCATGGCTCCTACCATCCTGCAGTCCAAGGAGAAGACTGTAGTGATTGGTGGATCAGGAGGAAGTTTTATCACCACAGCTATGGCCCTGGTGAGATGTAAAACTCCATTTGAAATAACAATTCATAGAGGTTATCAGTCTTCAGCCTAATTGTACAGCCTTAGCTGACCAGCACTAAATATTTTTCAGCTACTGCACTATTTAATAGTCATTTAAAGTTATTGTAGCTTTATTTTCCCTGTCTATTTCCTCTTTATTGGATGTTCATGGTCTTGCTGTCGAAAAAATAGTTTTGTCAAAATCATAATAATAATTATATTAATCAAAATAATAATTAGTTGCTTTACCTTTGTAAACCTGAAAATTTTGTTTGTCCCAGACAAATATCAGAATACAGTATTTTCCAGTGAAAAAAACAACTATTCCTCTGCTCACATTCTATGAACATATTTTACATGTGTGCTAAAATAATTGTCTGTGGTTGTTGACAGCATCTGACAGATGTAGTGCAGAAATATCTTGTTAAAAAGAACCTTATTTACTTTTATTGTTAGGCTATTCTTGGCATTTTAATCAAGTATTTAAACTAAAAAATAGTTTTGATTGCCTTTTATTTTCTAACATATCTGCTTTTTCTTATTGCATTCTTATTCCATGGCCTTACAATCTAAAAAATGTTGTTTTGTAATTTTTGTAATTTGCTCCACCTCATTTATTCTGTTTCACTCAGAATACAGTCAGTATTAACAGCTTTAACATGATCATTTTCGTAAAGCAAATTTCATGATTTATCCAGCAATAAAATGTCATCTGTTTACAGTCTATCAAAACAGATGCATTAAAAATGATTTTCTGGGATAGTCGACAGCATGCCACAGATGGAGTACAGTGATATCCTGCTGTAAAAGAACCTAATTTTGTCTAATAGTTTTATTTCAACTTATGACAAAACAATAAATATAAGATTGTCTGCATTAAAAACTACTTTATGTGGTAGCTGACAGCATGATACAGCTGCGGAACAGAGATGTTCTGTTGAAAATAACCTGACAAACCCTCTTTAACAAACATCCCTTTGTTCTTTTTCTATTTCAGTCCATTATGAACCACTTGTGGTTTGGGATGAACCTTACCGAATCTATTGCTGCTAAAATAGTATTTGTGGACTCCGATAACAATGTTCTATTTGAGCGTGGGTACGACAATGTAAGTCCTTTGGAATGTAGGTCTGCTCTAATATTATGGTTACCGTGAATCACAATCCCATGTTGGAAATGTGGCCGTATTGATTGTAATTGCTCTTACCTTCTCTTGAAATGCCCTCGGTCACTGATTATAATCATCATTTTATACAAAAGTGACTTAAGTAGTAATGTTTTGTTCTTTTCTTCTTCTCAGTCTTCTATTAAGGCAATGCAGAAGATAGGACACATTGAGAAGAAATTGCCCTTTTACACATTTTTCAATGTAGTCAACGGCATCTCGAAAGAAGGACAGTGCATCAGTGCAGTATCTGACGACAGGAAGAAAGGCAGGTCAGCGGGATACTGACCCTGCCTCCGTTTGCACCGTCAGCTGAGAGAGACTTGTGTGGTGATTCATCAGGACGTTCATTGGAGGACGTGAGGGTGGAAACAAAGGGTCAGCGCTCTCTTTCAGCAACGCCTGTAAAAACCATAAATTCAGATATAGGGTGATTGTGCACAATGGTGTGCATTTGTCCGTCCATGTCCACTTACTGTCTGTCCACTAACTTTATTAAAAGAGAGCTACAGTAAGATTCGAGTGCATGTAAAAATGTTTTTTATGTCAGGGAGACAGGGGCTAGTTGTCACACAGGAAGGGTTGCATCTCAAAAACCACACTGGCATTCGTTTAAAAAAGAATCAAGTTTATAATTAAGGTAGACAGCCTGAACTGTGTTGGTAGGACATTTTTTGACCATATATGTCATGGTCGGGGCAAGGTGTTGCACATGGCATAGAGTGCTGCAGTGATTATTTGTTTTTGTAGGCCAACCCAAAGCCTAAACAGGAAAAATACCACATCCCAGCAGCACTATACTTTTTATTTTATATGTAAGCTGTAGGCTATTTGTTTGCTAGGCCAGTAATTATGGAAATGTCAAGTAATTGTTTTGTAGCCAAATCATAGACATTTTCAGATTATGTACAAACATCATCCAACACTATTTTACGAGAGCTAATAGCGATTAACTTGAGGTCAATGTTTCTAAATGCATCTTACTGATTCTTTTCCATTTTTAAAGTTGTTACTGTAAATGTTGGGAAAACTGTGTTATAAGAAAATCGAAATGTGAATGTCATCAAACTGAATGAGATTCTGCAATTACGACGTTATTTTAGCAACTGTTGTTTTATTACTTGTGAATGTTCTATTTTTAAATTCTTTTTATATTTACCATATTGATATTTTTATAAACTGTGTCATAGGTTGGTTAAACTTTAATCATAAAAAGTTATTTTTTATATTTTATACTTTTCATATTGATACTTTATACTTTTACTTTTTATATTGTTTATTATAGCTGTTGAGAAATTGAGATTCAGAATTCAGAATAACTATGATGCACCAGAGGACTAGAGAAAATGACATATTAATGGAATTTGCATTTAAGTGCATTTCATATCTTTTTGTTTCATACATCACAATAAATCCTTTCTGATGTCTTTAAATGAGCGTTTTATTTGACTTTTATTATTTAAGAAAATGGTATGAGCATTAGCCCTTGCTGTCTGCCATCCAGGCACAAACTCAAATGAGACTCTGCATAAATCATGAAGACAGGAGAAGTTATATTCTACAAAACATAATGTGATTAAATCCAGTTTTATGTGTGTTCACAGTGAGCTGAATGCAAACGGCTTTCCCTCTGAGAGAAGAGATATGCATTATTAAAACATGCAAATGATCCTCATTCACGCGACTCCCACTATGGAGGCACAGAGAGGGATGAATTTGTTGCTCTTTTTGTTCTTTAAACCCGGGTTAATCACAGATCGCAACTCTAAACTCATTCATATTTGAGTTTTCGTGAGGGTTTTCCATGCACTTTAACCCAAAGGCACGTGTTCACACTGGCGCGAAAAACAAGAAAATAATCTTGTTTTATAATGTTAAATTCTGTATTTAGTGTTCAACCTTTATAGTCTATGAAAGTGCAAAAATGGCTTTTACATGAGTTGCTTTATGTTAATGTGCTCATGTGATGTCACAACTAATTTAATGTATAGTGTGGTTAAGGTCATTTGAATTAGGCCTAGTACAATATAGACTTTCACACAAAGGTGAAAACAAATTTCTTCACATTGATTTTAATAACAGGTTCAGAAAGCTGCTTGGTGTAACCAGTCAGACGGAAGTGCCAGCACAGACCACTGGATGGCACTCCAGTGCCTTGTGTACTCTTTGTGTGTTTCTATGTCTGGACTCTTATTATGAACTTGTATCTCCACCCACCTCGTCTTTTGCCATGGACCCCTAGCCTTGTTTGTATGTATATTTATGTCTCTGTGTGAATTCCCTGGTCAGTGTTGGATGTACGGTGTTTGTAATCCCTGTGTCCCTCCGTGTTTCCCTGTTTGGATTTATTGTTATGGACTCCGCCTGCCTTGGATATTCTCTCTCGTCTCTGCCCTCTTGGATTTAGTTAGCCGTCTGACCATCGCTTTGTCTACTGGATTATTCTTACATCTATGCCCTTTATGTTCCTGTTTGCCATTGCTCCGACTCTGTACTGACGCCTGTACTGACTCTGTTGCATATGGATCCGCACGCCTCCTCCCGTCTCTATCATGACACTTGGTTTAAGACTTCTGTGTGAACTGTGAGCTCCGTACATTACATTGTTGATAATAGACATTGACCCTTTTTACCTGAGAAATGTTGCCTAAATTTGTGTTCAGACTGAGGTAAAACATTAAACTCTTTAAAGTATTATTTGCCATAGCCTTGTTTACTGAATGAATTGTAACCTGCTTGCCTTTGTTTCTAAAGTTGCTTTGGATAAAAACAAATGGAAAAAAGTACTCTCTGTTTCTCATTCCTTTTTGTTTGTATGTATGGACAGTGTATATTTATATTATATTCAGTTTTTTGCCTCCAAAATGTTTGTATTTAGCGGCAAGAAACCAGCAACCAGCAATGAGAACGTCCACTAGCGACGTCATCGCCAGCCTCTGTCGCTGCTAGTGTGAACGGGGCTTAAACCTGCCTTCTGGTTCTGTATAGTCTCAAACTGTGTTCCACCTCAAAAATTAGACTAAAACGTCTGGGCTGTGCTCTGGGCTAAATGGTGTTGCCGTTGTAGCAACGGGTTCCACGTGACAGGGCTTTATTGTCAGCCCCTATGGGAGGGCCGGGAACAGTGAAAGAGCCTGACCTTTTCCTAGCAGCACGAACCCAACAGCTCTCAAAGCCACCCGACGGGAACAAATGCCCCCCCAAAGCACAAGACAATGCTAAAATATTGGCAAATGAAGAGGCAGAGACTGTGCTCAAAATATGACCGTGTACCAGCTTGCTATATGAAAACATGATCTAAACAGACTTCACAATGTGACCTTTAATAACAGCTATGAGCCTCTATAAAAATGACAAACTTTGAACTTCTGTTTAAAGTGCAAATCAGCTTTCCTTTCTGGAGCACAGAGGATGAAATATCCTGCGTCTGGCCTCAATACTGTGAGTTGCTGAAATAAATAGGTCACAGAGGCCACAAAAATGGAGACATTTTAACATCGGATGGCTTTCAAACTAGAGAAATGCATACTAGTTTATTTGGTGTTAGCTATGTTTGACCAAAGTGATATTAGTGACCGGATGCTAATAGCATCATGCACTGGTTAGCATAACAGTTATTATCTGCAGGTACACCACTTCCAACATAATTCAAGGGACACGTTCTGCATCTTTGTATGGTAAAAACCTGTTAAATTGTTAATGGTAAATTCCCGTACAAACTTAAAGGGAATAATGGTAAACGGACATTCTCAGACTTCCCTGCATTGCATGTAAAATTTAGTTTGAATTTGATGTAGTTTCTTTAAAAATAACTCTGTTTCTTCTTAGTTTTTTCTTATCAGTTATGTTTATTAGTGTTGTATGTAATGTTGTTAAGTTAATATTTATTGCATATTTCAGTTTAATGAGTTTAATGGTGTTTAGTGTTTGTGTGAATGACACTGAGCACCTTCTATATATGTTCATACTTAAAAGCTGCTTGTGATTGGCTTTGGTTTATCATGTGACTTTCTCATCACCTCCTGCATATGTTGGTTATCAGTGTATTTCAAAGACACAAAACAGTAAATAAAAAATTTCGTAAACACAAAAGATTTCAGTACTTTAACAGGTTGGTATATTAAAATGATATCAGTTAATGAAATTACAGTATTTAAGTGTAAATTTAACTTAAAACCATAAAACCCAAAATTATGTATTTTTACGGTTGAATTCAGTCATCCACAGCTGCCAGTTTGTTACCATAAACCTTACAAAATTTATTTTATAGTGAACATTTTTTAAAATATATCACGTTCAATGTTCCACAGAAGAACCATACAGGTTTGGAATGACAAAACTTGTTGGTTTCTTCCTTTAATGTAATAAACTGTACATACATTTTATTAGATACTTTCTACAGCCCAGTACAATTTTAAAAGTTTAACTAAGGACTGTTTATGTGATTTATCTCTGTCCCCCACAACTTCAGCATTAATGATGCTGCTTGATGTCGGGCCGGTGCCTGTGGGTAGGACCACATACTCGTGGGACATTAAAACGAGCATTTCAACTCTTGTTCACGCTTCAGCTCTTATTAGTAGCTTGATTAAAACTTCCTCCCCTGAGACACTCCTGCCAAGTGTTGCAAAAATGTTCTCTTGCCTGGATGTAAATCTCAGTACGGACAGAAGTCATGCAAGAAAGTTTATAATGGCCATCACAACATGTTTATTAGCAGAAATAAATATCATTTTGCAGTAACAAGATATGTAAAGATTTTGATAAACGGAAGTTATTGTAAGAAACAGTTGAAAAAACAGTGAATTTTCATTGTGAGTGTATTTGAATGTATTTTATTCCACATTCACTGAAGAGCTTTTGATTGTCGAGAGCTGATTCACTGCATCTCTGATGGAGGCACTTGGTTGTTTCAGAGCAGGATGAGGGGAAAGTGTCCTTGGGGTAGCATCTCCATTGCCTCCAGCTGGACCAGAGATGTGGATCGCTGAGTCAAATGTTAGTACCCTGCTGCATATCCTCCCTTACGGGGGTCTGACTCAGCGCTGAGGCCAGCACTGTACCGCACCACGGCTTGAACTACTGCGCCCATGGACTTCAACACCTCTATTACATGGTTTTTCGCAGCAAGACCCTCCAAAATGTCCTATGGGTAAATAGTGAGTGGGTTGTGCTTAGCCAAAACCACATGTGTATTCAAAAGAAAATAGCAATAAAAATTTCCAGGTGATTTTTCGCTCCAACATTAAAAGAATCTGTGGTTACCGTAATTTAATTGTATGGTAAAATGTGGTTAAACTTAAGTTACATAAGCTATATACAGTGAAAACTTCAATAAATGTAACTACATTTAAGTACTTTAAAATATACTTTTTGAAATTAATAAAGAACAAACATCTTATAATTTACAGTGAAAAAACCCCCCATAAATAAAACCCCAAAAAGTCTCTTTGTGACAGCTCACATTAGATCCTTTTCATTGAAATAGCTGTTTATTCTTAGTTTATTGCATTATTTTAGTGTTGTGTGTTACCAAGATGGTATTTGTGTGTATAACTGTGTCTTCTACACATTAATATTCTTCTGACTTTAATGATCTTCTATATATTAATATTTACCTCAGGTATTTGTATTGAACTTTGATTCATCATGTGGATTTCTCATTAAACCAGTGTTTTTATGGTGGTTGTCAGCGTATTATAAAGATGCAAACAGATTTAAGTACTTCAGTAGATTCATATATTAACATCCTAGCAATTAGTGGATTTTTTTATTACTGTGAATTTATAGTTAGTCCAGTAAAGTTTTGGCAAGCACACCTGCCATGTGTTTTACCATAAATTTCATGTTTCTTTCTTTCTTTCTTTAACAGTGTACAGCACAGAGGAGGTGTATAGTATTTGTAGTACATTATTTCAGTCATATATCTAGTATTACTGTTTAAAAACCCACCTTGTCGAAGTCAGGCTCTACTTGTGTGGTGTTTGGACTGAGCTGATTGTGAACTCTCGGGTCTACTATTGCTTTCTTCAGGTCGTAATCAAAGAACAGTGCATGTAAGATCACCTGCGCAGAAGACATCAGTTATGTATGAATAGATAAGGTCTGAACTCTGCCCAGCACATCTATCTAGACTAAAAGAAAACAGAATCGCACCTCAGCCACTGCTGTAGTGATCTTTGTTCCACCAGAGGCTCCAACAACCATTTTAACCTTATTGTTCTTGTCAAGCAGGATGGCGGGACACATAGAAGACATGGGCCTTTTATCTGAGCAAAGATGAGAAGCAACAGAGTTAACAAACTTAAAGCAAAATGGTTCAAAAAGGTCATGGCTGTGTTTGAAATCATGTACCAGCATAATGCATACTGCGTACTATATATATATATATATATATATATAAGGTTTTATTAACATAATGTAACGGTAACAGCTGTGTGCCATTCATCTCAGAAATTAGCTTTTTAATCCACTTGTAATCTTTTGAGCTCACTTGAAAAAAAATAAGATTTATTAAATGTATTTATTTATAGTTATTGCTTTTCTTCTATTACTGTTATATATTATATTTGGCTATTATATTCATATATTTGGTTATATACATTTAAAATACAGATTCTATTAAATTATTATAGTTCATTTAGATAGGCTCAATAATATCCGTGAAATATAAAATTTTAACTCTTAACTAATTTTGTGTTTTATCAAGTTACAGTAATTTTACCATATGTAATGATGTTAAGAAAACATTTTGCATAAAACCCAATGTAAAGTATGGCCTCATGGGGCTTACTGTATACTAGGGCTGCACGATTACTGTATGACAAAAATCATAATTGTTGATTATTCCCTTGAAATTGTAATTGCAATTCATATTTACGATTATCACAATTTACACTAAATTATCTTTATATCATTGTTTTAAGTAATTTCTACATGAACATATACAAGCAGAAACCTTTACTACTTACTCTATAATTAAGCCTCAGGTGTCAGTTATACATTGGATTGGTTTATTCTTGAAATTAAAGAATTAAAAATAAAATTAAACTAAAACTAAAATCAAATGATGGGAAAACCCTTAAAATAACCTGTAGAAAGAAAAAACACATCTTGGGTATGCAAAAAAACACAAGTGGACTTTGAAGGACTATACAGCCCTACAGTATACTGTATGTTGTATATACTAGTATATTGCCAAGGGTGGTTATTATGTTTTCTCACGTGGGACAATGAAGTTGTTGGGAGAAGGAGGAACACCAAAGTTGTTGGTGATCAAGGGAGAACTAAAGTCATCCATCTCGTTGTTCAGTATAATTCCAGTTGAATTTGACATTAACTTGGAGCCAAAACTGTGAGAATAAAATGAATATTACGTCATTTACAAATATTATTGCTAAATGAATGAGTACGTCAATCAGATATTCCTAAAATAATGACAGATGTGTGTAAACGCTCACTATAGGTTGATGGTGCTGGTGGCGGCGACCGCGCTGCCGTCTTCTGCCACCACCGATACATGTGATGTGCCGTGATCGTCAGGAAGGTAGAACTCGGGTTCATAGTAACTCTCTTGCTGAGTCGTATTATCTGTGATCTTTTGGAGTATCATGTCAGCGTAGTCCTTTGAGGTAATGTTCTGGATCAACTGTCAGCGAGAAAGAGGAGGTGGTAAGCAGATCATTATTGCGGCCCTGCTGGCGGCACAATAATCTACAGCTTGAAAGAACAGCTGATCAAAAGGGTGAACGCACAATGAGCCGTTCAATAGCATACTATTTTCATGCTCTGTGATTAGTGTGAGATACAGCACGCTGGTTTTAGCAACGGCTTTGATCACAGCTGACGAACATATGCCTGTGTCAACGTGAACAGCTGCTGCAGATGCATGTGAGCATTTTTACATTAAGATAACGCATGTTGGTTGAGGTTTACAGATATTCTACTAATAAAAAGACTCTTAAAGGAGTAGTAAACCCCGAAATGTAAATTCTGTTCTGTTTTTAACCTGTACGACTTTTGTAGAACACATAGGAAGATGTTTTTGGCCACATGAAATCCATCCAGTTCAAAATGGTGTTGTTAATGTTACATAAACTCATTAAATAAAAATAAACTCAAACTCATCAGATATTCAGTATCCTACATTAAAAATGTGGACTGAATTTATGATTGAGAATGTATGATATTAAAAAATGTTATCAAAACTGAATGGAAATCATGCAGATGTTGACATGTGGGATTCAGATTGTGACTTCAAAAGACAATTGAAATAAGAGCCGTGTTTGATTTATGATTTATTATATATATATATAATAAAAGTACTTAAAAAGGAAAAAAAAGCTGCACTAGCAACAAAACAAATCAAAATAAATCAATTAAAATGAAAGTAAATTTGATTAGTTTAAAAAGTAATTTTAAAAGTAAAAAGAAAAAAAAGTTAAAACTGAAAATAAATTAAATAAATTACATAGAAATATTAAAAATAAAAATGACATCACAGGAAAAAAGGAAGACAATACAAAATGTCTTACATTGCGTTCTACGGAAGAATGTAAATCATACAGGTTAGGAATGAGATGAGGATGAGTAAATGATGACAGAATTTTAATTTTTTTTTTTTTGAAAAAAGAATTGCTTTCATTACAACTTACACTGGAGATGTTCAGAAATTCTGGATCCCCCAAGATGCTCCTCTTGGCATACGCAAACCGGAACGCCTCTACTATGCGATGATAAGTGAGGGTTTTATTTTCAATGGTGGAGACACTGTCTGAACTGAAGTTGTAACCTGAGGAAAGAGAACTCGGTTAGATTCACTGCATTCTGTGATTACTCAACCATGCTAACTGTTGTCATATAAATGGCCAGAACTGCCAGTCATCGAGATGACTGCCACAGAAAGCTTTTTTACTCCAAAACATTTTGGTTGAACATTTGTCAGGTATGTTTTACCTTTTATTGCAAGTTCATAGAACATTCAAAAATAACATTTGCAAACTATTACAGTGGAAGGTTCACTTAATGTTTAAAAAACTGTACACTATGAATTCTTAAAACATTCTTAAAACATATATTTTTTAGTGGTTATTTATTGTTACGTCAGTGAAGCCAAATGCAATTGTTTTTCACATTTATATAATCAAATCTGAATATGGAGAAGCGCAAATGTGATTATTATGGAAAATTTCAGCCTGAAAAATGCTGCAGAATATTCTGCAAAACATCTCATTTGTGTTTCACTAAAGTAAGTCAGTCACATTGGTTAGGAAATGACATGAGATCGAGTAAATGGCGACATCATTTTCAATTTTAGGTCAACTATTATTTTACTGTTGGACGGCTGACCCAGATTTAGTGTCTGAAAATGTCTCGAATTGTCCCTACCATTCATGCCAGACTAGTCTTTTTTAAATAATAGAACAATTATGAATGAGTCGCCTCGGAAGATGTTTCATAACGACTGTATAAATCAAACTATATTGGAAGAAAAACAAGTGGTAACTGTGTTTATCGACAGCCGTGCCCTGTCTGGCAGCAACTTAATGACTAAGTATCTCATCAGTAAAGCTACAGAGTGGGTGTCTGAAAAAGACCAAGACACAGAGCCGTGGAGAGCATCCAGCTCGCCGCAAGAAAGCAAAGCTGATGAATCTCAGATGACAGGCTGCTTCAGAGTATCCCCTACTGGTGGAACCCCAAGGAAAGGGTCGGAACACACTGACTGCATGGATTTTTCCATGCTTGGTTTGTGTCCAATTAGTGACAAACAGCCCACGTTAGTATTGGTGTGGGAGACAGGAGCGAAGGGTGAAGGGATTTTAATGGCTTGTAGCAAAGAAAAGTTAAGACGTTCTGAAGTCTCATCCTCTACCTGACACATTTCCACATGAGGAAACAGTTAAAGATTGTCTTAAGATTCATCCTGTAATCAGTATCAACTAGATGCTTCCTTTTACTGTTAAAAATAGCAGCGTGAGTTCTTATGGTCCAAGGTTTATATAGAAACTTTTTGTCAAAAACAAAAAAAGACTATAGTACAGTCATGGCCAAAAATATTGGCACCCTTGGTATATGGAATATGATTAAAGAACACATAAAAAATGTATCTGCATTGTTAATCTTTTTGATCTTTTATTTTAACAAATTCACAAAAATCTAACCTTTCATTGGATAATAAGAATTTAAAAAGGGGGGAATATCTTTTTTGATATAAATATTTTTCTTAAATACAAGGACACAATTATTAGCACCCATAAGTAAAATATCTATATTCCCATTCATATTCACACTTTGGAGCACTCCAAGGTGATTATGAACATGAAATTATCCAGCCATGGCTTCCTGTTTTACAGAAATAAATAAAAGATTGATAGGATTCTTTGATCATATTTACCATATTTTTTTTAATTCTCATATTTAATATTTTTGGCCATGACTGTATGTTGCTCATTTTAATGTGACAACATCAAACAGCAAAATAAGCATTTTTTAGAGTCACCATACGTGCAATTTTTATGGGATATGTCCTGGCCAGGATTTCTATATCACTTACAATATCCAGGTATTGGCTGTTTGTGCTGAGCTAACCAATTCGCTATAGCATATGTGCAAGAAAAATGTAAAATCCATGGAAAATGTTACAATGAACAATCAAGACAATAAACTATATCTGATTTGTGAACCAATTGACTATTATGTATATAATAGTTCTTTTAAAACTCTTACAAAACAACCTTGAAGTCACTTCAAGTGAATCAGTGCTGAATCAGAACATCCGAGTCATTTATAAATATCATTCATAAATGTCCAACTCAAATGAACAATGAACCTACTGTACAGTATTGTATTTACAATTTAAAATCAATTAAATAGATACTGAGTTTGGGCCAGGGTAATTGTAGCTTAAGAAAACTAAAACCATAAAGAAAACATTTTTGTTACTTGAAATAAAATAAATGTAACTGAAATAAATTAGGATGTAGGATGTGGAATATTTTTTCAGCTAGCTGACAAGGCAAAATTTTTTCGGTAACACTTTTTTTTAAAGTGTCTTTGTTATGCACGTTACATGCACTTATAATAACAATTAATTATGCATAATTACATGTAAGTAACCGTAATACTAACCATAACCATATAGAAAATACATGTAGTTAATTAATATTACTCAGTACTTAAATGCATAATTATACCGTAACACTTTAAAATAAATTGATAAAGAAAAAGTAGATTTCAGAAAAAAAAGCAATTTTCATTTCTGAAACTAACAGACATCCTACATTCAAACTAATAATAAAATAACAAAAAATACAATTTAATAACATTGGAAAATATAGAAATAAAAAACAAACTTTATTTCAAGGACACTGGTTTGGGTGATATGTTGGAACCATGTCAACATTTTAGTCAGAAATATTCGTAAAAACAAAAATTAGAATTGTAGGCTATATATTAAATATATATATATATATATATATATTAGAGATTTCAGGCATGAATAGTCCATTTGTGTCCTGGACTGCATAGGCCATTGGCGGCAATGGTAATATACTTAGGGTTACAATGCTTTTGGGAAAGGCAGCCCTGGAAAGGCTGTCCAGTGTTTGAACTCTGTACCTACCGCTCAGGATGTTGAGTATCATTGTGAGGACTGGGCCGCTGGCGGGCGCGTTTGGTGTCACCATTGTATATTCACCCACGGTGGCAGTGAGGGGGTATTCATCCAGCAAGGGTTTGTAATCTCGCAAGTCCTCCAGAGTTATAATCCCATCTGCAACACACACGACACAGACGGCCCGATGACGCATGATGCTAAGCAACTTAACGAGATGAAACTTACCGAGTTATTGATTTAGTCATTAACAACCAATTGTGTTATCCTTCAACACCTCTGCCTGGGTGGATTATTGGCAGCGCTGCAGGAATTAGTGGGATGTAAAATATTTGGAAATCAATGAACCACTACCCGTCAGCCACAACAGAAGCCTACAAACTGCACGACTTAGCATCTCTAACTCACTAATATGGGCAGTCAAGTACATCTGACAGGAAATAAAAAATGTGGCTAAAGCTTATGTTGATTTACTATAGCAGAACGTATTCCTGGATCAAGATTGTGAGTTAAGGCTTGAGACTTAAGAATACTCAAGAAACTGTTTAGGGTGAGCTCAGGGGTCTTCAGACATTTAAATATTATGATGTTTTTGATGTTATTATGTGTCTGTAATTAATACAGACCCTATTTGTGCAATTTGGGCTTACAAAAATAAGTCCAATTATATTTATTTTTATATTACTTACATTTTATCCATGTCAATTAAACAAACCTTAATCCATAAAAACATATACATTACAATTAAAAAATTACATTTTATATGCATTGTGCATACAAAATGAAAATGTAAACAATGCATCTACAGTGTGTGTTTGCATTTGCTGTATTTTATTTCCGTAGTGTGTGGATAAAAACAAAAATATATGTTTTTTATTTATTACTGTTCACAGTTTGAGAAGCCCTGGGTGGAATCTAGTCATCCATCCACACTTTTGATTCAGTCAAATGATTTAGTCATCAAATTATGAGGTATTGATATACCAAATAATGCAATAGATATATATGTGAATAAAGACCTGCAGCTTGGATGTCTCTCACAAGGCTCTCAGCAAGCTGTCCGCTGTAGAAAGCATCGGGTCCATTCTCTGCAATGAACTCATAAGTGTCAGCCAGTTTTGTGAAAGTAATGGTGTCGTTTTCCTGTAGGATGTTGCCATTGGAATTGCAGAACACAGAGCTAAGGAACCAAACAAGAAATTTTGCATAAACGCAGTGCATATACCATATTACAACTTACATCATATTAATGTTTTTATGATATAAACTCGCCTAATATCTCACACTGTCATATCAAAGACAAATTACTTTGTGCACCTTGTTAAAAGTAAGAATATTTTTCTTGATCGAAATATCCATGTTTCCTCACCATAACATCTTATCACCAGTAATGATGTTTCTGTTTGAGTTGATGGCACTTGCCAATGCTCTGCCAACAGGAAAGCCGTTTCTGGCCAGTTGTATGCTTGGTAAAAACAGCTCTTTCCAATGAAGCTTGCCATGCCGTTTATGGGCCATTTCATACCCCCGAATCTCTCCAGGAACAGCGATGGACAAACCACCTGTGGATGAATTTTTTCAAATTCATGTTTTATTATTTGAAATCATTAACTGATCTGAAACATTGAACTTAAGAAGAATAAAAATGCAGCACTCTCACGGCGGTTCGTGATTTAGTCACGTAATTTAATTTAATCGATTTATTCGTGGCAGGGACAGTTTATTTTGTTATTTTCGTAAGTCCAGCACGTTTTTTAAACTAAGTTTCCATTGGATGCATCTTAGTTTAAAAAACGTGCTGGGCTTACGAAAATAAGTTTAAAAATGTGCTGG
The DNA here is from genome assembly GCA_032359435.1 of Enteromius unitaeniatus. Lineage (NCBI taxonomy): Eukaryota > Metazoa > Chordata > Actinopteri > Cypriniformes > Cyprinidae > Enteromius > Enteromius unitaeniatus. Next base: position 13,458,600 of record JAUMHI010000051.1, read on the forward strand.
ACGTACGAAAAAACGTGTCCCTGCCACAAATAAATACTGTGAGACTGGGTAGGTTATTGATTGTTCAAAATGTGTTGATAGTTTTTGATGCTTATCTCTTCTTTCTGGCACCATATCAGGAGGCCACTCATCGTGTAAATCCTGCTTCACTAATGATTTTCCCAGTAATGTAGTTAATAGATACCTTTCTGGGAAAGGGCTGTACTATTTCCAAACATGTCTCTGGTTGCGTTTATGGGTGCCGTCTCTCGTGCATTGATGGTTTCCATTTTTCCTACAAAATCAAAAAAAATCCATAAATATAAAGAAATCCAAAAGTTTCTTTTTAAAAATATACTATTTTAAAAATTAAATAACATAAAATAGACTAAACTATTAAGTATAAACTCTTCATATACACAAAGACACATGTTAACATTTATATTATTTACATTTATGTACATTAGAACTATGCAGAGTTTTTAAAATATGAAAAAAATAATACTGTATTTTTACAAATGTATCACTGGCACTGGCATATATACTTACTTTTACATTCAATTATTTTATAAGAAATAAATTATTAAATTTATTTATGCAGTGTGTGGTTAATTTACATTTTATTCATCCAGTGTGCGTACAAAAAAAAATTAAAATAAAAGATTAAAATATTATATGAATGCAATATTTTTAATACAAAAGTTGCAAATATTCTTAAATATTACAAAAAGGTAAAAAATAAATCCTTAAAGTATGTGAAGAAATATAAACAGAGCAGACTAGTGTGTCAGGTTGAATCAGACAGGTAATAGTGACTGCATACCTGTTTTGGCATCATAAATAGTGAAGAAGAGCCCTCCTCCGATACCCATGCTGTGGGCATTCATCAATCCCACGCACAGCAGAGCAGCAATGGCAGAATCTACAGCGGAACCGCCTCTCTTCAGGATATCCCTGGAGGACACAAAGAGAGGGCATTTGGCATGCAAACCTTGATATGATCATTTAAAATAACAGAATGCAGCAACAACTAAAACAACACGATAACATATTGGCAAAAATGTGCAATATGTGTGTTCATTTTATTACAATTCATCTTTGTGCATCTGTAGATGTTTCTTTTACACAAATCTCCATTTCAGCCACACTCACACACATCAGCTTCACTCCCATCTAAATTCCTAATGTTTTTGAGGGGTTCGTTTATATGTCATTGACCTCATTTATAAAACATTCCATTCCTTTATTCCTGACTCTTGACAATATTCTTCTGATTTATGGAGTGATAAAAAGATATCCAAAGCTCCATTGTAAAAACTTTCAACTAATACGTCAACCAAATGAAACAAGAAGTCTGGCACACCAGATAAACCTAGATTTCCATTCTGGAAATGTATGCAAATGAGTGTATATTTAATTAGACAATGCCTCATTTGCATTTTTACATAACATTTCATAAAACGTTGATGTGATTCAAAACAATTGTCCTGATGTATTGTGATTAATCATCTGGGGATGTGATAAACATTTTTACCCTATTCACCTCTGGATTTGAGTCTTAAGGATCTATTCCCACAGGATGTGACCTTTAAAATGATGTTCATTAGTGTGCTCAGTTTGATTCAGTGGTAAAAAAAAATAGTTGTCACTTACATAAAACCAATTAAAGGGGATTTCACTTCTTGCAGCACGTTTTTAAGTAACCTGACAAAACATTCTAATATTTCATCTCGCATGACTTTTCACAGATACATACCAATAATAGTACAGTAGGCTATAAGAAAAGTGCTTATCTGCACTACAAAAGTGTAACATTAGCAGTTGATACCTTTAACCCAACTACTGCATTATGCAATCCGTTTTTTATTAGATGTGATAATGAACATAGCAGTCGTCATTTAGGTTACACTTTATTTCAATATTCCATTTAGACATTCTACTAGTAGTAACTTTGTAGTTATAGTAGTATATTGTTATATGTAGTTATATTGTTACTTATAACTATTACTCACAAGGTTTCTGATAGTAAGTACGTAGTATGTTGTGGACTTTATTAAAATAAAGAGAAGATATTAAGTATATGGTCTACTAATACTCTAACGACTGCTAGTTGACATGTAGTTACAAAGTTACTTACTGTTAGTCAAATATCTAAAGTGGACTATCAAAATAAAGTGTTACTATCATTTACTCCTGACCTTTGAGCCACTGACGACACAGAGGATTAACGTTACTTTAGTTTAGAAGGAAACACGATGATCCCGATCTGCCTAAATGTTCTTGAGAATCATTCATGATCCAGCTTCATAAAGGCTTTTTATGAACCTTTCCAAAACGCTTTTCCTAGTATGTGCTAGTTAGCAAGGTCAGCGACTAAAGTAAACACAAACAGTCTCATGAGAATGGGTAGTAATGAGACACTTATCCCACAAGACGAGCATGAAGGCCAAAGTATTTCCGAGTATACAGTGTATGAATGCTGAAAGAGTAGTCAATTGGTGGCATTGTGTATGTATCGAGCTCGTCCGTTCGCACTAATCCGCGATGGAGTATACTTTGATAGGTGTGTACGCGCCCTTAATTCTGCCTACACTGGACGTGATAAAGTGACCATTGAAAACCATTTTGAATTTGTGTCAGAACGTCATCCGTCAACAGCGGAGATTTGTTGCACATACCACTATCGCGAGGATAACGCTAAGTTCTCGCAAGAGCACAAGAACTCGTCACGCCCCTAGTAGTAACTCCACCAAAGAAAGGGGTGGGGTCAGAAAATGTGTTTCTTACACTATCATTGAGAAAGAAATAACGAAAGTATGTGATAGAGTTTTCATAAAGATCCTAAAGAATTTGTGTAAAATAGGCATCCTTTGACCCGTTCAAAAACTTTTTTTGGTGTGTTGTATAGGATAAAACGTTGATGTAAACAAAACATTTTAACAGTCATCTCCTCCTACAGCCTTTCTAACATCTTTGCTGTTTGTTTTCAATAATGTAAAATCTGACGTAATGTGAACGTTACTAATTCATTTTATTTCAATTTCACTGAAACTACATGTCATAGTTGGCAAAAAGTGAATGTGTGTTTCAGGAGAACAGAGCTCAAACCTGCCGATCTCTGAGCACTTTCCAGCATCTGCTGCCACTGCTGCCTTGAAGTAAACATTTTCAGGTTCAGGAGAGGCCTTCTTGCCCTGCACCGAAAAGAAAACAGCCAAAAACGTGCCGACAGCAGCCAGCAGCAGCAAAGTGAGGCCCACCACAGTAGACTTCTGAACCATTTCCCTGCAACATGCAAGAGCAAATGTCTAGTTTTCTGTTGCTGATGCATATAGACTGCTTGTTTACATTTTTTGCCGCCTTATCCGAGAGCGGTCATGTAATTAATTAGGGCTTTCATTAGGACGCTGACATTTCACACTGTACATTCCTAAACCCTGTGTCAGTGTCTACAATGGACTTTTCAAACTAGAAAGGTAAGAAATAAACAGTCTTCAATCTAATTAGTTTCCATGAGAGTCTGAAACATGAGAAATATTAGGATCGTGATTGTGTGTCTGTTGTAAAGATTATCGTCGTTCTAAACCTCACTTGTAACCTCTTTTCCCAGGGTTCTTATGTGATTTGAACCACTTGATGGTACTGTGCCCCCCAAAAATTGCTTGGGTTAAATATGGACAGAACCAGCAAATAGGTTCTGCATTCATCCAGTCAATGACACTGATGCCACAAACATACAAATAAGACAATTACCCCATGTGCAGTGTGAACCGTGAGCTTGTGAATATCCAGGGTTAATTATTAACACCAAGATAATTATAAGGACCGGGAATCTTGATGCAACCCAGTATTCAGGTTACCTTGGTGTGAAAAGCAACACTTGCAAGTAATGAGCAACACTGCTTTGTTTCACACTGTACAAGTTTCACATGAAATTGTGGGGTTAACACCACAAAAGCAGGATCTCATAACCTCCCTCTTTAAATGACAAGTGGGGTTAAAAGTGGGGTCTTTAATAAGGATAACCCAGGGTTAAGTACAGTGTGAAAAGCCCAATTAAAAACAATGAAGTGAACATAAATACAATCAATTTCTGAATTTAAACAAATAGATTAAATCTAACTGATTTAAACATAATATGGACTAACTGTACAGATAAAATATATGGGGCTTGTGTAGTCTCATACAGGTATAACCATGCCCTGGCCATATTAACTTTTACAATCCATGATTGTACAGGATAACAGAATACTAACAGCAGGAGACTGAATATGCTAACAACATTTTCTGCTTTCTTGCTAAATATATAGTTCATTGGCTGTTAGTATTTCTCTAATGAAGATTGTAGCAAATCAGGAGTCTGCTGTTTCTACTCCAGTTTTGCGATTAAAAATGCTTGCTCATTTGACCATTATACACATGCTTATTGGTTACCAGTGTAAATCAACTCCTGGTTCGGAGTTATTTGAGCACAAAATGAGCATTATAAAAAATGACTAAATATATCCTGCTTCTTACATATTCTACATTTTAGGTTGCTTAATGTGGCTTCATGTATCCCTGCCAAAGGCAGCAAGATTTCAGGCATTTATAATTTGAAAACTTGGAATAAAAAAAGGCTTGTATGAAGTAAAATCCTCCTCAGAAAAGCGCCTTTTCATAGTTTCAAAGCCCTGCTACTGTCCACATTAAATCCTGTCAGACTGTGCTGTGTGTGGGAACCAACTGCAGCACATCTCAGAGAAACCTGCAGTGCCTGCAGCCAACAAAATTAAACCCACCACACAAGAGACTAGAATTTTCTCACACACACAGAAAAGAGTGAAAGATTGTGTAATTTCCTCCTACAAATCGCAACAAAAGAGCACAAATTACGATCTTCTGAGTTCAGTGTGTGTTCCAACATAAAAGGCGCAACAACAGGAAGGATGCTGCAAAATATTTCTGCCGTCTTTCTGTGAGAAAATAGTCATAGCTGTTGTGATGAACCTGTTAATTTCATAACTGATGAGTTTAATGTACATTGAGGTTTGAGTATGCGGAGTATCACCTACCTGTAGACTTCACAGGCCTCTTGTAGAGTCTCCTATAGAATGAACCTCCTTTGCACAGTCTGACTGAGACAATGCTATAAATCTCTCAATGTCTAACTATAATGGCCATCAAACTTTAACTAAATCTGTCCGTGAAATCATCCATAATTGTTTTATGGACAAGGACAGGTTGTGTTGTGATGGTAAACTCACCCGTGTCATAATCAGCATGACGTCTGCAAAAAAAACAACACTAGTAAACTTTTCACACCCTACAGGTGGATTTCTGTTACTCTATGACTGGTATTCACTCATTTAATCTTTGAATGGTTAAGCTGTTCAAGTTGTTATCTGTTACATTTGCCTATAGTGAATGATTAACTATGAGAAGTTTAGACACATAGTGTTTCACATAATGTAGACATCAAATATTCATCATCTAACCTCTGTTTAACAAGCCTCTTTAATGCCTTTGCTCAACACCAAGGTTATTATAGTTAACGAAAACGGACGGAAAAACTAAAACTAGAATTGAAAAAGCGTTTTCCGTTAACTGAAATAAAAATAACAAAAAGAGTTTAAAAACAAACCTAAACTAACTGAAACAGTTTTGCGTGCATACAAAACAAACTTATACGAACTAATATTATCGCAAAAACAATCAGGGTATCTTCCGTCCATTCCATATCCGTTTTCAAACTAAATAACGGAAAGCGAAAAAATGGGTAATTTTTCATTTGTTCCAACAAAACGAAAAAACAAGAATTCAGCTCCATTTTCGTTTTTTCATTCATGGACAGAAAAGCGTAAACCACTTGAATGTTTCTCTACAGGTGGGCGTAACGAAACGCCCCTCTCCGCTGATTGGTCAGCCAAAAATTAAAACTATTATTAACTAACAATTAATAAGAGTCCTCCGCCTCTACAAGTTAATTATTTCTACTACATTTGATATCTTTCTTTTCATCAAACAGTCATACTAACCAATGGTTTGACACAAACCGTACCGAGGCAGAGCCTATAGACACAGCTTTCTTTTGTGTATGAATAAATTCTGTAACCTATGAGTGAAATATTAGTCTATCTCATAAATGTTAATTTACTTTCCACCTGCACCCACAAATACTAGCCTACATCTTTAGCACACCACCTGGTTTATTATAACCACCTATTAAAATCTGTGTGGCAAACTGGGCGATGCACTGCTATTTAATATATATATATATATATAGCATATTAGCATATTTGACCACTTTTTACACTTTTTTTTATAGAAACGACTTAATTAAATACGCCACAATTTTTGCTCATAAAGCTAAAAGTAATACAGCATTCAGAACTGTAAAAAGGGTTTAGTTTTATTTAACATAAAGTGCGCATAGCACGATTTTCTATTTCTATTTTGCCAGCAAAAGACTAATAAAATCATAATTAATGCATGGCTGCAAAACAAAAAACAAATGGTCCGAATGTACACAAGGATCAATACCGTGTACATCTTTAATATATGGTACATTATTCAATACCACGTTATTTTTGTAAATCACTGGGAATATTTCTGTGAAATTGCTCTGATTGGTTTTATGGTAGTACTGATGGTTGTTGTTATATAATTTTATCAGACCGATACCTATCCAGTACGTGCTGACAGGACAGAACGGGTTTCCCATGCGCTGTTAAAAATGGGTGGAGCCGTGACTCCTGTAAACACATGTGGGAATCTAGCATTCTGATTGGACAACGAATGAGATATAGGCGTGGCTTTTGGGGAAGCCTGGAAGAACACAAACACAGCGGACTCGCGCAGGGGCAAGAGAAACGAGGAGAAAGTGACATTTTTATAATTTCGTGCGCTCAGTATGAATTTTACTTGATGAATATGATCATAAACGAGCAACTGGACACGACCAAGTTCAATTATGAGCGTGCACTCACTAAAGAGAGCTTATAAGGTTTATTGTACCCATGCTTCATGAAGAAAACGCTGTATTATTTGCTACTGAGACTGAAATAGGAAAGTTGAAACATGGGATCGAAGTTGACCAGGCAAAGTAGTTTGGACAGCCAGGCGACTTTCTTTCGGAGGGGTCGACCTCATCATGAGCGGGATGTGGAGAAGAGAGGTGGAGGAAGAGGAGAGTTTTTACTCAGTTCTCTCATGCTCAGGTCCGACAAGCTCCCCGGGATGCTGCGCAAATCCAGTCCCAGCCCCAGCCCGTATGTCCGGAGAGTGGCTTGGGTTCGGGAGATCCAAACCCTGCTGAAGGAGCAAAAGGTGGAGCAAGCCATCGATGTGTTGAAACTGCTTAGAAAGGTACAAAACATCATTTGTGAATAAACCAGATTGTGTCGTTTCTTACACATAACTACAGGTTGTTGCTGCTGCTGCTGCTGTTTTCACTTCAGAAAAACAACCACAAAAGATATCTCTGTTGTATCTACGCTGCAGTATTTAAACCATGAAAATATACCTTGTAAAGCATGCTATTACAGTGATCAAAAATAAATATTGTTTCAAACTGTGCTAAATACGGCAATGAAAAGTATGAAGTTCCAAAACGAATACAAATATTTCTAATACAATTCTTGCAAGGACCTAGATCTGGGTGCAATAGATAATCAATTGTATGCACTTCAAAGGTTATAAGCTTTGGAAGTACCATGGTATGGGGGTGGTAATACCATGGTGTTGTAATATGTGCCAAGGTACTAAATAAGTAGCCTACCATAATACACCATTGTATTTTTACAATAGTATATTATGGTACTGGCATGTTAAGACTCTTTTCCAAAATAGACTGTAATAAATACCATGTTAGTAAATTGGTCAAAATATTATTTAATAAATAATTAAAATTTCCTTTATGTTAGCTTTTATGAGTTATAATCATATGTCTTTTAAATGCATGCTATGGGATAAACATTGACATTAATTTTGACCAAAATCAGAAAAGTAAAATCATGTTTTTTTTCATGATAGATTTTTTTGAACATTCATATTTTTGTGTTAGAAAAGTCCTTTAGTCTATTCTGAGTAATGTTCTTCACAACCAAATCCAAAATCATCACAGTGACTCATAATTTTCCTTTACATAAGTGCTTTATAAATGTTCTGATTTACATTTACTGTAATTGTCAGAACGGATGAGCTGGTCTCCAAAATCATTCAGGATGGAGACATTCAGGATGTCACAAACCTCTCTAAAGCTGCTGATGTCTAGATCATGACTGAGAGTTTTGATGGCTTTTGATGAACAATTCAGATTTTAAGGTTTAGTGCCAAGATATTGCAGCTGATGATAGACAGGTACGGTGCATCATTTTATCTTGATACCCCGTGCCAGTGGAGCAGATCCAGCGAATTTCAGCTTTGAAGTGATTATGAAAGAATGTATTATGGGCTTTATGTAGGTTTCCGTGCCATTGAATTGTGTTTATTGATTAGCTTGTCAAGAGGGTCCTCGAATCAAGGAACATCTCAATGTATGCAACCTGATGATTATGGTCCTCCAGTTCCACCCTCACAGGATAAAAGGGAAAAGCTTCTTTTCATGCTACGTGACTAATATTAATGTGATGTTTTCTAGCTTGTTGAACATCTGGAGGGAGAGTCTGGACATCTGAATCAAAAGATAATTTGAACAGAATAAAATGATGGGAGATTTGATAGCTTTAAAGCAGATTGTCACAGTTTCTGTGCTTGTTTGTGCTAGTGGTTGTCAGGACATTGTTGTGTTGTGTTTTGATATTGACAAATAGTTATATCTCGATATTTTGGGGATTTTTTTCAATAACGATAATTAAACACATTTAGGCCTGTTAAGTAGCCATCAGTAGGTGGCGGTAAGTGCCTTAATGAGTGATTCATTGAATCGTTCATTAAAATGATTCTTTTAACACAGCTGATTCAGTTGAAAATGGAGCACAAGGATCAATGGATGATTGAATCACTGATTCAAATGATTCGTTCCACTTTTCATGTTTCTGTGAGACATGCCAATGTTTTGCTCCTGGTTTGTTTGGAACTATTTTAATTGGAAAAATATTAAGTCCCATCTTTAATTTTGGTCCGTTGGATTTATCTATTTGATTTAAGGTATCATTCATGACAGCTGGTCGGTGATACTTAGTTTGTTCTAATTATTCTAGTCATTTAAATATCTTTTAAATAGCTCAGTTTTAGTGTGTTTATAGGCACCCCTGTCAGCTCTCTTTAGATCTGGCACTTTGTCACATGGATGCCCAGCCAGTCGAAAAGTTTTCCAAACATGGAGGCATCTCACTCACCTTGGTAGCCTTGGTAGCTCTTAACACCCTGTTGGAGGAGAGAGAGGTCACGTACCTTTTAAGACTGTAGATTGCTGAAAGATATTCATTTCTGTGCAGTAAAAAGCAGTTTTTCAATTCTGGGAAAGTGGATTGGATGTTAATCAACTGGGGGTCAAAATGATTGAGAGGGAATGCTTCCCTTCGCCCCTATGAGAGAAAGAATGAACCAAAGAGAGGAGGACAAAAACAACATCCCTTATCTCTGCTGTAGCTCTTCCTGTGCCCTAATGAGTGCAATTCATTTTCCGCCGTTGACTCTCATTGAGCAAAGGCAGGAAACAACTCCGCTTACATGCTCTACTGAGCACATGCAGTGGATGTCAATGTTACAAAGATTTTGTGTTGGTATAATAACATTGAATTTAAAACGCTGTCTGTTTTATTGCATGTTAATCTTTCAGATTAGACTCTGCTTTGCTATGTTGTCTGGGTCATTCATACCATAGTACATTTTCACGTCTCCATGGAAAAAGATGGAAATTAAATATTTTTAGTATATTGTTATTGTTTACTACAACTACTAATCACTTTAGGGAGTTGAAATAAAGCTGCAATAAACTATTGATATTAGATGGAAAAATGTAAACTTAAAAAATGTAACAAAATATAAAAATAACAAAACTACTAAATTAAAATTAAAACTTAAATAAAAAGCTCATTTTAAATGTTAATAAATACTATAATTGTGTATAAATAATGCTAAAATAACACTAAAATACCACAATTAAATAAGTATGCATTTTAAATAATTAAACTTCTGTAGGATTGGCTTGATTTTTCCGTATTTGTCATTCCACAGGTGCTGTTCAGTTTTATTATAAAAAAGACATATTAAATAATATTTCAGGTTAATTTTTTCCTCCTCTGATCAAAACATTTTTATATATGCTGTATAGGTTTAGGTTGTATCTTGCAGTACCTAACTGTCAATAACTTTTGTCTTTTTTTCTTCAACAACAACAGCTAGTTCTTCATTTGCATAATCCTTTTGGAAGTGACATAATTTTATTAAAAACTATTGAAAATATTAGTTAAATATTCTGTTGTGTTCCGTGATTTGTGTTTGTTGGCTTGTCTCATCATCACATTTTTATATGGTTAAAATATTAAGTGTAATGTTGACCCTCCCGCTCAATCTTTTACTGAGCAATAGTTAATTTTATCTTATTATTCCAGTTCTTGTCAATGTGTAAAGATACACAGTACAAAGTATTCTGCAAAATTATTTTATAGAACATCTTTTTTAAAGCACTGTTCAATCATATTCATTTAGTAACAAGGTTCGAAAAGTACTGCAGAACAGAAATGATTATGCTTTAAAGATGAAAACGGAGAGCTTGGAGGAGCTTCCAGATGTCTGGGAATCCCTGTGAAAAGACATGCAGTACATCAGCGTGAGACCCAAAGGGAGGTTTCCACTTCCCTGGACTCAGCAGCTTTCCTCCTTCTGCCAGTTTCTTCATCCCTTTCTGTGTGATCTGTCTCTGAATCGATTTACAGTGTGGTGTAGTTGTTGCTTTGTGATGCTGACATTCACCTGGAGGCATCAAATGTGTTACACCCCTCTGTATTCACTTCTATATGTTCACTTTGTCCCAACTAATTGCGCTAGCCGGTGGATTAAACAAGAAACATATTCCTCAGGGAATTCTTTCTTGATTCTCCTGCATGTTTTTTTAATCTTTCCAGGCTGGTTGTATCAGACTCGCTTGCCTTGGCTGTTCATCAGTGAGGAAAAACACTTTAGCTGTCTACGATAAGACCAGCTAATAAGCTGTCACCGTGTCTACACACAGACTTTCTCTGCCTTACGTAAAGAAGCTGGACGTAAAGGTTAGCAGCGCTAGTCTGGCAGTAGATCAGGAAACGTTTCAGCTTCTCTTTCTTCCGCTAGAAGTAAACACGATGGAGAGATTACTTTATCTCCATGTCATTCAAAAAAGCCCCTCATGTAATCTCGCAGATGGAGAATGGAGGCGTAGGATGAAAGGATTAAGTTGTTGAATATCGAGATTTATCAGTGACCTTTCCTCGCATTTGCAATCCTACATGCTTAACAGTCTCTCTCATTTTTACTCTCAACAGGACCTCGGTCTTGAAGGAACATCGCTCAACGACATCCTGTACAAGAACGCTGCCTTCCTCAACCTAGTGGATCCAATTTCCCATGAGCTTTTGCTCAATTTGGCTCGAGACATGCAGTGTCCAAAGAGGGTAAGCCACCAGCGCTAATAAGCGAAGATGATGGTAAACACAAAGTCATGAGGTGGCTAGTCGAAGGGTTTGACTCCATGCCAGCCCACAGCTGTCAACATTAACTCTGAATCCCTGCTTAAGCTTGAGCCAAAACCTGCGCACATGTTCATTACTTAGTCTCCAAATATGTAGAGCGTTTATTTTTAGCTATCAGTAAGAGGCTTGGCAGGCCAATTCGCCTGAATAAGACCACGGGCAGCTGTCATCCAGTGGCCAGGACTGGAGTTTGGGCGCTCACGCTTCAGCCCTGTCCTAAATTAGTTTGCAAAGCATGAGAAGTACAGAAAGATGACGCTGACCTTTATTTTGCTCAAGAGAGCCATCAGTGATGTTTTCATTCCTTGCTGAAATTCCACAGTTCTGTTTGGACTTAATTGGACAGAAAGGCCAGAGAGAGGAGCACTTTCCAATAATAGATCCACTTGAAGGGGCAAGGCTTGTTCTTTTCTTTCAGACGTTTTTTGTATAGCAAATTGAATGTTTCAAACATAGATTCTTTGGAAAAATGTGCAAAAACATACTTACAACTGAGTTTCTGAAATGAACACTAGCGGCTACTCTTATCCCCTTTTACACAAATTGTTATTGCTACAGATTATTGCTTAATAGCATTATGATACTATTATATGATTTACCATAGTGCTTGGATGGTAAACAAATACAATTTGACGTTTGTATCATATATCCAGCTCCGGTAAACTTGCTCAGTAACCTGGTACAGCACTGCATTTGCATTTAAAACTCAAATTTGTACCAAGGAAGACCATGTAAACAATAACTTATAGAATCAAGTTAAAATGGCCTGGTTACTTCATTAAAATCATTTTTATCTCATGTTTGCCTGCACTGTTGCTTAGGTTTAAGGTGATAGGGCTTTGTCTTTTAGTGCAACTCCTCAGAGTTTCAGTTCCGAACTAATGTAATGCTTGCTTTTGTAACCAACAAAATAAAAATCTGCTTTTGGCACAGTTTGCTTTTTGAAAGTGTTGCAAAACTTGCAAGAAGCAGCATGTAATTTGTCAGACGTGTTGCCACAATCAAGTTTATCCGGTGTGTGCTTGGGTTGCATGCTTTTTTAACTCATAAAAATATGTACCTCTGTGCACTTTTTGTGCAACACTGTTTTTACTTGCCGTACTGCATGTTTCGCAGCAGTTTCGAAAGAGAAATGTCCACTGAGCCGTGTCAAAACAGGTTCAATGTGTGAATCCTGGCACGTTTTTATTACATTGACATAGTATTTCTCTCTGAGCTATTGAAAAAATTTACTGCTTGTTTGATGCTAATGTTCAACAGCATCAGTTTACAAATCTCCCAGCATATTAATATTGTTCAAGTAATTAAATGAAGCTTTATTAATTGAAACGCTGTAAATTTGTGTGAGAAGAAAAGAGTTTTACTGCCTCTAGTGTTCATTTCTTTTGGAAACTGCAGTGATATGTACTTATTGGTACATATTTCGTATCTCTCTAAAAAGTGCACCAAGGTACATTTATGCCATTAGACCATGTAGTATTTCTTACATGTAAAATAGTGCAGAGCAAACTTTTTGTCATTCAGTTTGCATGTCTGATAAAGGAAGATTCCCACTAACATTTCGGATAACCTGACGTAACCTATTGGCACTCCCTGATTAGGAATGAAAGTGAGGTCATGGCTAAATGGCTGGCTCTGACATTGCCTTTCGATTCCCTGTCACGTATTGCAATGTCTCATTTTGACAGCAAATCAATGCGAAGCTCGCTAAAGTAAGAACAGGAGCACATCGTGAGCATAAACAATTGTAATAGACTAAATTAGGATGCAACTAATGAATACCCTGTGAATGTGTTAATATAGAAAGCAAGTTTGTGAACTGTTTAGAAAGTTTAGAATTAAATTTGTATTCCATTCAAAAAGGGCAGCAAACATAATGCAGGAACACATCGCAAATTTGAATGGAAGTAAATCAGTTGAAATTGAAAGACTTTTTTAATCTGGAAAAGCAAAACAAACATTAAAGTCTTGGTTAAAGGTTTTGAAAAAAAGATTATTTTAAGACATTTAAAGGGGTTAATATGCATTATAAACAGACAAGAATATAGATAGATAGATTTAATAAAATAAAAAATTATGCAAGCACCATAACCAACAATAAGCATTTGAGCTGTATAATTTTGCATTTGCTGAGGAAAAAGTTTTGAATCAGATCCGAGCTGGACAGTGGGATTAAAGAGAGTATATTAACAAGGCAAAAAGAGTATTCAGGCTGGATTTCTGGTGAAGTTTTCTCTTATTCTCAATTGGGCTTTTAGTGTGCAGCTGTGAAAATGCTTTAGGAGCTAAGCATCTAAACCCAGAAAACGAGGGCAAGGGATTGAAGGGCTCTCAATTTTCTCTGCTTCTTTTCTTCCTCTCTGACTTAATAAACATCCTGCTACCTGCTGACAGGTAGACCAAAATCCCATCCCATTGAGCTCAGAAAAGCCACCTTGCTTCTTGATGGATTCACTCCATTCAGATGTCTTGCCTGAAATGCCAAACCTGTTAGACGTTTGTAATGCTTGTAATCAGTTCTGAGGGGTAACTAAAAGTTAAAAACTTCCATGTAGAATTCATTTTAATTCATTCATTTGTTCAGTTCATATACATGTGCCAGATTAAAAATAAATTATTCTCTGTTTGAAAACTCATAGGTAGCTATGGAATTTTAATGAATTAGTTTGTTTGGACAGTTTGCAAAACATGAACAGGATCAAAAAGAAATTTGAGTACCGATTGAGAACTAAACTCATATGAAGTGTCAGAAGGTTGATCGGTTTAAATGAATCAGTTTGGACAGTTTGAGTGAATCATCCAGACAGAAAAAGAAGTTCACTGATCATCAAATTAATATCACAGCATCTTATTAACTTCCATTTTGGACAGTTTGTGTAAGTTAATTAAGTAAGTAATTATTTATCATTTTAAATTAATTATTTATCAGTCAAAAATTCACTGATTCAGTCTTAATTGCAGAAGTCACTAGTTACTTTTCCAGCAAAATAGGTTTACAGCTTTATAAATCTCAAGTTTAATGTTGTTGTCGTAATAAAGATTTGTTAATTTACATAATAATAATATTAATATAAATAAAAACCATAAATCTGGATGAAATAACGTTTTTAAGCAGTGCTGTCAAACAATTAACTTCTATTTTGGATGTGATTAATAGGATTTTTAAATAATATAAGGGCATACTGTATATATTTATTATGTATAAATAAATACATGTGTATATATTTATAAAATATATGTTTGTTTAAATATTAAATATATTAATATAAAATAAAAGAGAATATGAATATATAAATGTATAAACATTTAAACATTTTCAAAATATATACTGTAGGTGTAAGTATTTTTATATATACATATACATATACATTATATATACATAATAAATATACACAGTACATATTAGGGCTGGGCGATATATATCGAACGATATATTATGCGCATCTCATCAGTAAAGCCGGTTTTTTGATTAGCGCTAAATCTTCGTCAGCTGTTTTTAAATGCACTGCCAGTTTATGAACAGAGCGGGTGATTCAATGGCGCAGATGCTCAGTGATCTACGGCTCTGTTTATCCTTTTAAAAACAGCTGACGAAGATTTAGCGTTAATCTAAGAACCAGCTTTACTGATGAGATTCGCATAATATATCGTTTGATATATGTCGCCCAGCCCTAGTACATATATATAATGTAAACAAAAACTTTTATTTCGGATGTAATTAATCATGATTAACCATTTGACATTTTTTTTGCAGTTTGCCCATTTAAATTACTTCAAATAAGAAAGATGACTTCACTTCAAGAATATATTTCAAAACAGCACAATAGTTGAGTCATAAAATCAGCTGCAAATCACAAAAAAACTGTGACTCTATTCACTGTAAAGCGTGTGGTCTGTCTTTATGAGAGGTCTGTCTCTGGTTTAACATCATGTACGTGGGTAGCTTGTAACTTGGCTTAACTTCCCCGGCACCGTAAAATGTGTCTCGCAACTAATGAAGTTTTGAATCCCAGGAGTCAGCTGATGGGAATCCTCAATTGCAGCAGTTATTCATGATGGGAATCATGGGAAATATGGAAAGGCATTTTAATGAGCTTTTGTTTGTGCGTTGCACATAGATTTTGTTTTTCATTTCACTGTCTTACAATTGACAGTTTTTCATTAAAGTGTAGCAGTTGCGTATTGAGCTATGGCTAATGTCTTAATGTTCAGTCACTGATTGAAAGTCCACGTAAATCCTTCTGACAATAAAACCCCCTCTGGAGAGCGCGTCATCGGATGGACGGCGTCTTTATTAAGAGAGTTCAATAAAACTAGTCTGATAATTGCTGTCACTCTCTGCTACCAGGAGCCAATTTAATATACATTAAAGATTCAACAAACGTCTTTGTTTTGACTTAAAAGGCCAAAGAGATGTACATGTATATTTCCTGTCATTTCTTAGACTGATAGTACGAGCTAGTCGACTGCAGTCTTTTTTGTTTTTTCTGCCTCGATTGCATTGTTTTGCTTTAGCACTGATTAGATTTACTCAGCTCTGCTCCGGCCAATCCGTTTAAAGAGAGAGAGGAGAGCTAGAGCCTGTTTGGATGCAGAAATAGCTGCAGGCATTGTTGACCGAAGGCCTTGAGATGGTTTTAAACCGACCTCTCACCCAGTAGTTCACAATGGCATGAAATAACTAGACATTTTAACGGAACATCTCAAACTAAATGTTAAGGAAAAGTACTAATCTCTCTACTCTTTAAATCAAAATCAATATGAGATTCATGATATTGAGTGTTTTTAAGACCGTTAAGATTATTTTAACAATTTGACATTATTTTCATGACAATCAAGCACATTTTTCCTCAAATATTAGTTATTTTACTGTCTCCATGCATTTTATTTTATCTATTTATTTGTTTCTTCTCATTGGATTCTCATATTACTTTAATTATTCAAGTTAATTAAATTATTTAAGTTAAGAGTGCAACAATGTTTTACAGATGATAACATATGTATTCATCTACATGTAGTCAGTAAGCAAGGATTATCAAGATAGTATTCATTTAATGCAAAATGACATTTATAATGTAACAAAGCTTTTCAATTTCAAATTAATGAAGAATAATGCCACTAAAATAATTGAATTCACATTAATATTAAGCAGCACAGCAATTTTTTTATTATGTGACAGTATAGACTAGAGAAGTGATCACAGGAGTAAAAAAAACATTAAAAATTGTATCCGTATTGAAAAGGTTACTTGAAATTGTAATAATACTTCACAACATAACATAATTGTTGATCATATTAAGGCAGCCTTCACTCTTAAAAATAAAGGTGCTTCACGATGCCATAGAAGAACCTTTTTTTGTCTAAATGGTTCCTTTAACATCTGAAGAACCTTTCTGTTTCACAAAAGGTTCTTTGTGACCTTTCATCAAACGCACGCGCCTGGACTGAAGTTAACCTCAGGTCTGTGTTTGTTTTTTGAACTGGTCTACAAATACGGCTAATGATGAGAAATGAAGTTTTGATTATTTGATTATCAATACTGATACGTTAATAGTTAGATATCAGTGTATTTTATCATAATATGTTAAGAAAGCAATAAACTTCTGCCGTGGTTTTGTCACATTATAATGATTTTATCATGTTTAAGGAGGTTTTTGTCACTCTTGTGGATTACTGCTTATTTAACTAAAGCATAATCACTGACAGATTAACCTGAACAGTTTACCTCTTTATAGCAGTATGGTAAACTTTCTACGTTTTTGTAAGGTTCTCTGTCAGTGACCATAAGCCCTCAGATAGGAGCTTTATTTGGCAGCTTGTCTCCCAGAATAGCTTTTCATCACCCGCTTCTCCTCATCCTGACTTTTGCAGGAGTCTGATGCTCTCAAGTCCTCTGAGAAGATCTGCAGGCAGCTGATCTATCACCTGACCCCTCACTCCAAGTGGAGTAGACAGAACGTGCCCAGGAGGAAGTCTCAAGCCTGGTAAGAGTCTTGCTTCTGTCCATCTGTCCATTATTAGGATACACCTCCACAACAACTGACATCAGAGCTTAAAAAACTCTGTGCTGACGGACTGAAATACAGAAAGCCAGAAGGAAATGAGATTAGCCGATCTTGACATCTGCATAGGTATGAAAGTTTAATTGGGCTAATGTTGAGCTACCTCGGTTGCTTAACAGATCACAGACAGGTTCATAATGACAATACTGTCATCATTTTATCACCCTCATCGTCCAAAACTATAGCTTGTTAACTAAAACTAAAACTGGGGGAAAAAATGTTAATAAAATAAAAGTTAACTAAAGTAATAAAAAAATAGAAAATAAAATGTAAAAAAAAGAAGAAGAAAAAAAAATAATAATTAGTGTAATGTAGTTTAACTTAATGCACTAAAACAAAAATAAAACTGAAATAAAAATGTATGAAAACGATACAGACATAACAAAAAACAGCGAAATACTAAAACTATTTAAAATTAAAAAAATAAACTGATTCAAAATATTAATAAAACAAGCTGTAAAATTACTGAAATAACACTGTTGCCGAACACAAAAGAAGATATTTTGAACAATGTTTTTTTGTATATAATGGAAGTTTCTTTTGAACTCTATTGACTTTAATTGTATTGTGACACTGTTTGCGTTCAGTAGAAAATAGAAAATTGTACAGATTTGGATGGTGACGGTCATCAAATCATATTTTTGGTAAAATCAGAATTTTTTTCTAATTCACTTTCAAACCCATACCAAATCTGCATCTTCACAACACTAAAGTTTTAAATGAGGATCTGACAATAAAACCTACTTTTGTGAAATAGTATACAATGTAAAGTATCTGTTTTCTATTTCAACGATATCATGCACAATAGATAAGTCTCGATCTATTTCATTCTGAAGCGCTGTTGTAAATCTAGAGTAAATGGGGCCTTAATATAATGTGGGACCTAAGCAGTTTTTAATCTGCCATTTAAGCTGCAGGAACCTACTGCAGTTTTTATCTCCTGATCCTGACACTTCCATCATGTAAAAGTGCAGAGGATGTTACCAGAGGCGTCTGTCACTTCTCAATCATATTTCTACAACTCTTGATATCAGTCCACATGATTAACATTTCACCTCAAACGCGGAAAGGTAAAACTCAGATGAATGTTTCTCTCAGATGAGTTCTTCCATCAGATATGGCGATATGACCAAACAGCATACAAAAAGTCTTTCCCTCCGGGCGTTGGGCAGGTATGGTAAAGAAGTCATTAGGAAAGGGAAAGTCTTTTTAATGATATCCATGTTCTTTCCCCATCCCTAAGCAATTAACCCAGTTTGGGAGCTTTCGACAGCTGCAGTGTAGTTCCTCTGCTCCTTGTTTTATCTGCAACTCATCTCCAAACAAGCCTGAACAATAACAAGCCGTCATCACCATCGCTCACGTAATTCGTGAACCTCTGCTCTTTCGGTCTCTGTTATGAAAGCCTGATTTGCAGAAATGCCTCCTCCGTTTGTCTTGTCACACTCTCGGAGGTGGTCATGAGGGAAAAGATTGAATGCTTAAGCGAAACAAGACGCCTGTTAGAGTGTGAAGATACTGTCAGGCCGACCGTTGTTCTATTTAAAGGGAAGAGGAAAGATGCGGTGTTGCTGATGCTCTCGGCTTCTAAAGACGTCCCCCATCTCTCTTTCCTCTTTCTAATATTCTTTAGGAGAGCTTTCAGGCTCCTTTAAACCACATCGATTTTTTTTCTGCCTAGCACCTCTCCCAGAAAAGCTTTAAAGAGAGAGGTTAGGTGGCCGGAGGGGAAAACCTGAAAGACAGAGTATCAGAGAGACTTGAGTATAGAGAGAGCTGAGAAAAACTGTATCTCTGCTGCTAGAACCAGAGACGAAGGGAAAGTTCTTTCAAAAAGGAGAATTCGTGATTTCATGTTGATCCAAAGCAGTATGTAATTGCTTTTTGAGTGGAACACAACATTTTCCTCAGCATTATTCTATATTTAATAATATTGTTATATTATTATATTACAATGCAATATTTTTGTTTCACATTTATTATGTTTTAATAATGATACATATTTTGTATTTTTTACAAAAATTTGTTTTTAACAAATATATCATTAATGAAATTGAATTACATATAAAAACATTGATTTTACTACATTTTATGAAAACATGAATGCATGTTTGTGTGTGTGTGTGTGTGTGTGTGTGTGTGTGTATATATATATATATATATATAGAAGTGTAGAAGTAGAAGTAGAAGTGTAGAATGTGTGTAAAATGCATTTATACCCTCCTATTTTCTTGTGAGATAAAAGTGTTCTGATTACTCATACTTTAATTTCAGCTCTGTTGTGTGCCTGTACGCTTGAGAAGAGAGTGTTCTTTTGTGGTGTTTTTAAAGCCCGTTCTCCATTCCAGGCTAATCACCCACATATTCTTGATAGCTCTCGGAAAAGCCCCTTGTGCGAGAGCACGAAACAGCACAGCGGCGGTTGTTATTTCATCAACCCCGCGCTCCTGCAAGGCAGCCGTTGGCCTCTCAGCCGTAACAGCCTCCCAAACGAAATCGAATGATGAATCTGTTTAATAAAGCAGTCAGCAGGGGTGAAGATGAGCCAGCAGCAGCCCTCTGTGTAATTATTCCCTCTCGGCTCTGCTTCGGGGTCGCCCGCGTGTTGATGCCAGGTTTATTGGGGGAGCATTTGCGCTCACATTAAAAGCAGCGAGGAGTTGATATTTGTCAGCTAACATCCTCCTCATTCTGATAAGAGCTATGTGGAGAGCATTGGCTGCCTGCCTCCGGGGTAAAACCTGCACGACCCTTTGCTGCCCAGTCAGCAGAGAGAGTCTGACCCAGAAGAAGAGCTGCGGACACTCGCTGTGGCCTAGTTTGTCTGGTGTGTTAGATGACAGATTGAGCTGAACACATGTAGGGCAACTTGGGTTTCATGTGCCTACTGCTGGTGGACCATCGAAGAGTGTTGATGTTTTAGCCCACAATTGAAGATGACGTCAGCCCCAGCAAAATGATTCTGCATTCCACATCTGTGCTTTGTGTCACACATGTTCCTGTGGCCATTTACTCACTGTGGCGTCTTTCACATTATAGGAAATATTTTCCCTTCAGGAAATCTTAGTTTTGCGTTCCATTCAAAGTTTGGAAAACTGGAAAATAAGAAAATACTCTTTAGGTTGTGGCATATTCCTGAATTTGATGTGATTACAGGTTCAGAAATGTATTTCTAGATACTTTATAGATACCGGTGGTATTAAATAGAATTGTGATGTACATATTGATAATTTATTAACAATTGAATATTCATAAACTATGGTATTTATTTGTGCATTGTTTAAATTTTGCATTGTACAATAATAATTTATATATTTGCTTCCCTTTTTCTCATTTCAAACATCTAAGTAATTTTAATACATAAAAATAAATAGAAATTCCAAGTTAGAATATAGCATCAATATATACGTTTTAAAATAAATGAAAGCTCTAAAAGTTTATTTAGATATAAAATGTATGCTCATTTGTATGGAACTGTCGTATTGGTTGTGTTACCTTTAATTTAATTTCAATTTAAAATTTTTATTACTGGAAAGCGAGACAAAAAGGATGGATTAAACTGATTTCTGTAGTGTGTATCAACTGTTCTACGCTCCATTTGATTTATTTCTTATGTATTTTTCCTGTTTCTGCTTCCTGACCTCCTTGTTGACCGCGTTTAAATGTGTTTGACCTACATATGGTGTGTGTGTTCAGCCCTGGAGAGCCGATGGTAAAAGGGTCATTAGCAGGTCTGACTCATCTCTCCAGTATCTCTGCTTATATTGAACTGACATGAAGTTATCACTCTGCTTTGTTCTGCTCCCCTTAGCCCTGGTTGAGGTTTAGAGCGACTTCACTTCGCTTAATTTAATCCTATTAGATACGCCATTCTGCAGACTCTACCCTGACAACAGTGTTAAGCGGGCATCTTTAAGCCTTATCCGTGATTAATTGCCTGTTGATCTCCACATGGGGAACTTTTGGTACAGAACATTCAGATCCTTGTAAATAACACAACAAGACAATGACTGTTTTCAACCTGACTGTCATCCTTGTCAGAGGTGTGTTGTTTGACTAAAGTAGCTTAGATTTGCAATACCTTGTAAAAATAGGTAGCATTTTGTGTATATATTCACATTTCCTTCCCCAATTTCCATAAAAACTCTAATTTTACTGTATTGCATAGAAATGTTACATTTTTTTTAAGTTGGTTTATGTGTGTAAACGTAGCATTTTAAGTTTTTACATTTTTTCTATATAATTTTTTTATATAAATATACAAAAAATAAAGTTTTATAGAGGTTCGAATAATTCGTTTATAAACCCTATATTATACTATAATATTTAATATAATAATTATATATAATATATAATATTATATACAATAATTAATTATGTTTTATATATATGTATATAAACGCATTTTAAATTGCTATATTTATTATATGCATTATAAACAGATTATTCCTATAACCTCTTTATACTATATTATTTGTTTATATATAAATATATATATATATATATATATGTGTGTGTGTGTGTGTGTGTGTTTTCCTCATTAATGTACACACAGCCCCCCATATTGACAGAAAAACACAGAATTGTTGACATTTTTGCAGATTTACAGATTTATTCAGACCCTTTGCTGTGACACTCATATATTTAACTCAGGTGCTGTCCATTTCTTCTGATCATCCTTGAGATGGTTCTACACCTTCATTTGTGTCCAGCTGTGTTTGATTATACTGATTGGACTTGATTGGGAAAGCCACACACCTGTCTATATGAGACCTTACAGCTCACAACGCATGTCAGAGCAAAGGCAAAGGTCTTTTATGTATGTCATAAAAATATATATATATATTTATTATGTATTTTATAGCAAAACCAAGTGCTTTTTGTAAACCATGAAAGTCTATCTAACAGAAATATTGATAGGCATTCAGAAAGCTGTAACAGTATTAATGTGAACGCAAACAAGAGCCATAAAATCTCTTCCTCCTGTTGAAAAGATGCATTTGCCCTCCAAACGCTTCGATTAGCATAAACATCACATCACTGTTTGTAGCCTTGGCAGAAAGCAGGCGAATGTGCCGACACATAAATTCCCAGAGGGCTGACGCATTAAAAAGGCCGAGCAGACAGTCGTACAGTAGCAAAGCTCTGGGGTGCATCCCTTCTGATGCAATACATTTTAATGGCGTTTCTATAGTCGTTTTGCAATGACTCTGCTGGCTGGGCGCCTGCTATGCTACTGTTATATAATCCATCACTTCCTCGCAGACGGTCCTCTCCAATAACTCATCTGTCACAGCCTTATAGGGGCAGATAGAAAAGAGGTTCAGGCATTAGACTCGTGCTTACAAATGCATACAAGCATGTAGCATTAGCGGCGAGCGGGGTCTGAGCTTGAGCTCTGCTTTGAAGAGTCTTTTTTTGAAGACCCGAGGAAGCAGCGCTCCTCATCAGTGGTTTTAGGAGCACCATGCTATCACACACATCATGTGCTATTATCATCATTCTAATTATCATTACTCTTTGCTATTATCAAAGGGGAGCTCTTTCAATGGCTGCAAATATAACACTACTACACTTCTAAATCGGGCAAGGGGATGTTAAATCTGATTCAGATCGGCCTATCTTTGCGCATAATTAGACAAACCTTTCATCAAAATTACTGTGCCATTGAAACAACCCGTAATTATGCTGGAAATGGGTCTTCCTTGGAGTTTCTGGGAACAATCAGTCTGATAAGTAAAATGAAATTGCTAAATCTTGTTTATGAACTTTTAACTTTTAGTCTAGCTTTTCTGTTTATTTAAATTACTTTTTATATGCTTTTTAGTCGGTTTTTTACACATTAGCAAGTGCCGTGTCTTGCCAAATGTGTCTTGATAAATGTAACTTTATTTTTTAATGCATTTTTATGGCACCACAGTAATGGGAATATAACAGAAAATGTGTTTAATAATTCCAAAAATTAATATTTTTTTATTTAATCAAAATACTAAATACCAAAATATCACTGTTGATTAAATAATAAAATATATTTTTTTACATTTTATTTAACACATTTTCCATATTCCATAAATTCTATTTATATATATATATATATAATAGTTTTTAGATTTAATAATTTACATTGCATGTATTTTTGGTAAAATATAATTTTGTTTTCAGTTCATTTTGTGGTTAAATGTGACTAATAATAATCTATTAATATTACATAAATAATAACAATTATAAATAATTTTATTTCGTTTTTCATATTTTAATAGTATTACAGTAATGAGAATTTATATGAAACATGTTTAATCTTGTAAATACTATCACATTTAAAGAATCCTTATATTACATATATCCTTTTAAATATATATAAATATATATATTTAAAAGGATAAATATATAGATAGATAGATAGATAGATAGATAGATCTTGATTTCATGGTAAAAACCTTTTCGAACCAGCATTTAGCTGTGGCTTAAACCCATGTAGGTGTCAACCCCACGGAGAGGCAGCGATGTCCCAAGACGGCTGTAGTTGGAGGGACTCACATGTGATAGTGTGTTTGTGCTGAGCAGGATTAGCTGCTCCAGGAGCTGGCACTACTTCAGTCTGACATTCACTGTTAAGCCCACAGTGGCCTTCTGACGGCTAATTAAGGCAGGTTGGCATCAACTCACGGTGCCACACAACAAGCGAGGAGTGGGATGATTGAGAGTTTGAGGGCAATGGGGGCTGTTTATGGTAGGTGAGAGTGTTGACAGGGCAGTATCTTACATGATTACTTTTATTAAACATCGCTGTAAATTCCCAGAAACTAAAGCCCACAGTGCTATTTGCAAGTCTTGGCACCCAATAAGATTAATCAAGAGTCAATTAATTTCATGTGTATGTGCACCATAACTCGCTTTTATAAATGTATTAATCAGTTCAAGCAGGTATGTAGAGTGTTTTCCTGCAGGGAACTGCATGCTGTGTTTCACTTGAAGTAAAGAGCTGTTGTTATTGTGTGATTTAATAATAATTTCCCCCTCCATATTTTAAGATTAAGATTAAGACATGCAAAATGTATAGTGTATATACATGTAAATGTTTTCCAAATATATACTGTGTGTGTATTAATATATATACATAATGAATATACACCCATATATTACGCAAAATAAAACTTTTATTTTGTATGCAGTTAACCGTTTTAACAGTACAAATATGTATTTGTCAACATGACAGATATTTAGTTGTCTGTCTCAATACAAGATGGCTCAATACAAACTTGTGTTGTTAGTTACAAGCCACTTTTCATATGACTTCAAGGAAAGCGTTATTTGAATTCTCTCCGGGTTCATCTCAGTGCTTTGTTCAGGAGAACAAAAAGTAGATGTAGATAATATTAAAACCTGCCTTGCTTTGTGTCACAACATTTTTACTTGCTAAAATAGAGAGACTGAGTCCTGACATGGGTTTTATGCAAGCCCGGGTAGTATTCATACTGTGAGGACTAACTTAGTGAGTATTTTTGATACAAAGTTTACGCCGGAGCTAGATGTGCATACACTAACAAGCTATATGCGCAGTAAACTTGGCCGTAAGGTTTGTTTAAAGCCTATTGCACTCCACCGTTTCCTGCCTCCTTGAGGTGCGGTTACAGTAAATCTAAATTTAACAAGTTGCAGGTTACAATGATGCATTGCGACCTCGGGTGGACGAGTGCCAGTCAGCATTTTGTTCAGAATCATGTGCCCATGTTACATGCTGTATATATATATATATATATATATATATATATGCTATTTTATAATATTTTCAGAATTACCGCAAAAGAACTGCAAATCGTACAGAGACCCTTTGCAGCTTTTACACTGAGTTTTCTGTCTGCTATCCACATTGATATACAGTATAAAGCCTTGACTATCTCACCAGTACTGAAATGGGATTAGCCAACTGGAAAGTCATTGTTTTTTGCAGTTCACATTTAAGACGGCTGGGAAAGTGTGTACGTGTGTGGCACTAAAGAGACAAAACCTGATTACTATCCGCAGAAGGCTCACAGAATGACCACAAACACTATGCCGGGAGGGATTCAGAGCCCATGGAGAAGAGGGAGAAATCAAAAATGTGACTTAGACTTTCCGTTCAGTGGAGGAACCTCGCATCACATCACGCCTTTAAATCTAAATAAAGTCTCAGAGACATAAGCATATATAGAGCATATGTCAAAGTGTCAGTATGGGACAATATTAATGCAAATGGGCCTTCAAACCTGCCACGTCATCAGGGCTTGCTGGAGAAATCATCTGAAGAGAGTTTTGACAATGTTATTTTAAGAGGCATGCTGGCGTGGTGTGCAGATCCGCACTGACAGGTTTTTGAATAGGTTTTACCCAGACGTCAGTGTGTGATGAGAAGTGCTACTGAAACTCTGTATGTACATCTCTGGCTTGCTTAGTCAACCTAATTTCTCTGCAAAAGACAGAATGTACATCTTTAGCTAAATTAAACCTGGTGCTTTCTGGAAATAGTAGGGAAGTTGCGGTGTTTTCTGGTGTAGTAGTGAAATGTAAGTACTAGGACAATCAGTTTAACATTAATGTAGAGCAATTAACTTTTTGTAATGTCTATTCAGTAATATTGCCTGCCACCATAATGAAATTTGTTTGATTTGAATTTATTTGGTTAATTAATTATCATGTTGTGCAATTAATTGGACTAAAATTCGTCAGAATGTTTCATATGTGACATGTTTTATGCTTGTTCTCTTGTAGTATCTAGCTGTTTTTGAGATTTCATTTAATAGGTCATGTAAGCTCCCGGTGAAAACATGTCAATATCCCAAAGGGCAGAGTGGATGTACGATGCAATTAGAGCCAGTAGATCTCTCATTAAGCAGGTTGTTCAGTTCTTCCATGGATTTTGTATTGTTCCACAGTTCATTTAATCAATACATTGATCAGTTTTGTCTACTGACCGTACATACAACCCTGGAAATTACCTTTTAAATTTCAGAATTTCCCCTTAATGTAAGATTTATGTGCACATCAATTTTACAAACCATAACTATATATCTACATTTCCCCCCTTTGGCATGGAGTCTTTAGAATCTTTAAAAAGTTTTACACACGGACTGTTATTGGCAACATTTATACGACCCCGAAACATGACGCTGAACATAACAAACTGTGATTGGTTGTTTGAAATGACGGTCAAACGGCCTCATGCGCGAGCCTTGGCCAATGAAGCTGCCTTGGATTCCAGACCTTCAGCTCTGATTCAGTCTGGCTACACAAGACTAGTGTTTGATTGACCTGTTTAATAGTGTAGTTACACACTCTACCAGTAGAGGCTAACCTCCAAACATAACAAGCCAACCTTGACCTTCTGGGTTATACCATGACATTACCTGAAATTCAGTCTTAAATGATTTGTTCCTGACGATCAACAATGTCAGCAGCCCATGTTAACAATGTCCCTAAGATAAAGGATAAAGGATGCATTGAGCCTAAACCAGGATAAGCGCCACCATGTTGGAGATTGGCAGCCAATTCTGGATTGCAGTCTGCTACCTACCCCATCCATTCCACCCCTATCCCACCAACTCCAGGGGCTCTCAGCACGCTTCCTCACGACTATGACACCAACACACAGTGTTGTTTTTGAAAAGGGCTGATCCGTGCATTTTGTTTGGCTGGACTTCTGGCTCCTATGCAGCACGGTGCTAGTGGCGTGCCAGGCAGCCCCTGTAGGAAAGCCCTTAATCCAATGAGACAAGCCCAAACTACAATAGAGCGCACGGCGTAGGAAGTCCAAATCCTGCAGTCACAGCAAAAGCCCCTCTGAATGTAATGCTATCATGCCAGGCAGAGGAGAAGCAGATGGACTTCCCCCGCTGCAGAGGGGTGGGGTGCTGCAGGGTGAATGAAGGAGGGAGCTGCATTGCTGTTTACTTGTCAGCACTCTAATGTAAAGCGTATTTAGAGCCATGGAGCCATTGCTCATGCATAGGAATCTTTATTACTACCCCTATATTCAGAATATTGGATGTCGATGTAATGCAAAGGATTGGTCTGTCTGCCATAAATATGGAAGACAAGCTGATTTACAATTATTTTCAGGAATTGATAACCTTCCCCTCTGGCTGTGGTGTCGCAAACTACTTCATCAGCTCACAAGTATATGGGGGAGCTGCAGTAGCAGTACCTCAGGGCAAACCACACACGATTGCAAACATCTCCGTCAGCCTGTGTTCCACAGTTTTCCATTTTTGGTGTGTGGATTAATTTTTTCTGACAGCCCTG
Organism: Enteromius unitaeniatus; assembly: GCA_032359435.1. Classification (NCBI taxonomy): domain Eukaryota; kingdom Metazoa; phylum Chordata; class Actinopteri; order Cypriniformes; family Cyprinidae; genus Enteromius; species Enteromius unitaeniatus. The sequence goes on from JAUMHI010000051.1 coordinate 13,486,573, forward strand.
ACTTGCATGTCAGTGTGACTTCTCTGGGCGAGAGCAATGACTCATTGAACCCTATCCATCCATCCATACATTCAGTTTCCATGTTTCTTTCTCTTTTTTTGTGAGTCTAAGAGAGAATCTAATCCAAAACCCACAGTACTGTGCATGACTCGATGCTATGAAATAAGCTTTTAACTGAGGCTGCCCAGTTTCATTGCTTCAACTTTGCATATATGGATATTTGGAGGATGCGCTGATTGGTAATGTGTGGTGACAGAGGGGGGAAATGCAGGCGCTGTGCAGTCTCTGCACGTCACATACAGTATTGTCATTAGGCAGAGTTAGATTTAAATTGCCTGTCACTTTCTGACCTTTATCTGAGAAAACAAACTATCTGGTTAAGTCACATGGATTTTGAGATTAAATGATGACTGATGTTTGTATGAATAATATGTTTTATTCAAGTCAAGGATTCAAGGATCAAGTTCGAATCTAAAATATACTTTCACGTAATTTATGTACAGTAATAATTCTTAGAATGGTGTAGGTGTTTTTTTGCTTGTATATCGAAGGCTGTTTTTCTTGAAGCAGTGGTGGATAAAGCTGCACTTAAGTAAAAGTACAGATTCAGCAGAAGCTATGGTGGCCGAGAGAGCTCAGTGCGCAAAAAACAAATGCAAATAGAACAAACACATGCAAACTGCAAATTCTCACAATGCTACCAAACACAGAAATGCACTGAATAAATAGCACGGACCACAACAGAAATGTTTCAGGCGGACCCCAAAAAGTGACAAACCTATCTCTAAACCACTAATTAATTTTTTATGTTGTTTTGTGGTGTCTTTCTGGGATTTTGTATGAAATTTGTCCACGAAAATACATTTTTGCATTGGCTGGGAATCAAACCCGGACCTCCTGCGTAGAAGGCGAGATTTATACCACTGAACCACCAAATGCATATTTTCAAGTTTTTTTGTGGTGTGTTTCTGGTACTTTACAGATTTGTTGAATTTAGTATGAAATTTGTCCGCAAAAACAGTTTGTGCATTGGCCGGGAATCAAACCCGGGCCTCCCGCGTGGCAGGCGAGAATTCTACCACTGAACCACCAATGCTTATTTTCAAGTTTTTTTGTGGTGTGTTTCTGGTACTTTACAGATTTGTTGAATTTAGTATGAAATTTGTCCGCAAAA